>JAVTVY010006491.1:0-41657 GCA_036873755.1 Hanleya hanleyi
TACAATCCCCTTTTTGGGGTTCAAGCTCTGTATATCGATGCCGCAACATTGTTGCCGAACCTTGCCGAAAGGGAGACCTTTGACCTTTTGACCTGGATGTGACCTTTGACCTTTTGACCCGACATTCATCCGCGCACTTCCGGTGATGCCGCGCACTTCCGGATAACCCGCGCGCGCGCGCTGCGGCCGGATAACCCGCGCGCGCTGCGGGGCCGGGCCGGGTCCTACGTCTAAGGGGAACATTGGAACTCTTCTGTGTTCGAAGGTAGTTTTAGTGAAACCCGAAAGTGACGTCTGTGCGCAGAACCCACACCACCACCCAACCCCAACCATGGACCCCTAGTGGTGGGTCACACACACACACCCACGCATCCCCCAACATGCCTGCTTTCTATACTACGACCAGACTGCGCATGCGCAGACCCTTGAACACGGACGAACCCTGAGTCCAATCGGATGCTGCTTCACAAGAGCTTCAACATAAGACCTCATACGACTCCATCGGACCCATAGTGCACCTGTCGGCGCCAAAATGTCTATTTCCATACATTTTCTCTACTGCGCATGCGCAGAATGACGTCAGTTCCACGTCACACCCACCCCGTCGGATACTCCCTCACGACTGCTTCACATGGATACCTCACTCGATCCCATCGGCCCAATAGGGGCCCACCTAAAACCCAACACGTCTATTTCTATACTACGGCCAGACTGCGCATGCGCAGACTATTGACAACGAACGACACACTAGCCCAGGCGGATGCTCCCTCATGACAGCTTCAAAATAAGACCTAATACGACACCATAGGATCATTAGGGGCTCACCTAAACCCTAAAACGTCTATTTCCACACCCTTTTCCCAGAATTCCCTGTCTGCGCATGCGCAGAATGTGGACAACGGCCGAGACACTAGTCCAATCGGATGCCCCTCACCTATGCTTCACATTGATACCTCGCTCAACTCCATCGGCTCATTAGTGGCTCAGCTACATCCCAAAACGTCTATTTTCATACCCTTTGTCTATTGCGCATGCGCAGAATGACGATATTCCGACCCCACATCCACCCAGTGGGATGCCCCCTCACATAGGCTTCACATGGATACCTCACTCGACCCCATCGGTCCATTAGTGGCTGCCCTAAACCCCAAAACGGCTATTTCCATACCCTTGGTCTACCGCGCATGCGCAGAATGACCATATTCCAACCCCACACCCAGCCCATCGGATGCCCCCTCACATAGGCTTCACATTGATACCTCACTCGACCCCATCGGTCCATTTGTGGCTCCCCTAGATCCCAAAACGTCTATTTCCATACCCTTGGTCTACCGCGCATGCGCAGAATAACCATATTCCAACCCCACACCCAGCCCCTCGGATGCCCCCTCACATAGGCTTCACATTGATACCTCATACGACCCCATCGGACCATTAGGGGCTCCCCTAGACCCCAAAACGTCTATTTCCATACCCTTGGTCTACCGCGCATGCGCAGAATGACCATATTTCAACCTCACACACACCCCATCAGATGCCCCTTCACGAATGCTTCACATTGATACCTCATACAACCCCATCGGTACACTAGGGACCCCTCTCGCCCCCTTCGGGGATCTCCGTGTCTCTTCGGTGATCTCCGTGACATCTTCGCAACATTGTAGCGAACGTGCAACAATGTTGCAATCTCCTATCATGTTCCCACGGACTTCACCGAAAAGACACGGACCTGACCGAAGAGACACGGAGGTGAACGACATTGTGGGAAAAACCCCAGTACATGTTCCGCTCACCGAAAAAACACGGAGATGAACGACATTGAGTCCCCACAGACAGGTCAGTACATATCCTATCATGTTCACAGGTCACGCGCCATTCACCCAGACCGGAAGTGACGTCATACGGCAAGGTCACGCTCCATTCACCCAGACCGGAAGTGACGTCATACGGGACTGGTGGCGCCCCCTGGCGGAAAAAGGGGAACCAAGAGTTACCTCCCTGGAAAACCATACTCGAAATAGCCTTTCCCTACTACTAAACACCACCCAGCCCAGTTGTGTTCCTGCTACTTCAAAGAAGAAATCTTTGAAGCAGCATGGAACCATCCACCCTCCATCCACCCTATAAAACACTGAGGACAGTGCACAAGACACAGACAAGACGCTTATACATGGTGCAATAAAGACAAGTGATATTACAGTGCTAGACATCACAGTATCAAGTTCCTGTTGCTTCTCACAGGAAAACTTATTGATGCAGATGCATCAATGCCGGCAGAAACGTTTGTAGCTTATAATCTGCGTACAAGCCGATTACGTGTGCAACTGGTGAATACAGGTGACGATGCACCATTATGGTTAATAAACGTCGATTTGTTTGTTTTCATTAAAGGCTCGACTAATGTAGTTCGCGCAAGGACCCATCTGGAAATTGTAGGGTTAGCCAGAAGTTAAGTGCTTGCTGGCAAAATGTGCACATGAACCGCATGTCGAACTAGGACTTTGAAAGTAATGTTCTCTGGTTGACGTATTAAGTCACTTCACATAGCCTGATGTAACAGTTCGCGCTGTGGCATTATATGGGATCCATCATCAAGCCAATATTTCTTTATTGATGTGTGTCATTGTAAATTAAGCCTAGATCGACTTTCTCTACACATCAATCCGATCCGCGTGTTTTACTGTTTCGAGTTTTTAGTAACTCGCAGTTCAATCTCACACATTTTGCTGCAGACGTACAGGTGAATAACTTGATCATGTATGGTCATCGATTTGGTATCGCAGCCATAATAAAATAGTACTAAAGTACATTTATTCGATGAATTCATTATAACAGAACTAATATTAATGTGTTAGCCACGCACGCCGGGTGATACAATCCTGTCGTTTTACGATATGAAAGTAGTTGGATCACTCCATGGCACATCTGCGAAGTATGGCTCGAGAAAACACCTGTTATTCGTCCAATATCAAGATGGCCACTCCCATGGTAAGTGAATTCAGATATCCGGCGAAGTCCCGATCCCCCTACACGTAATCTCTGCCAAAGACCAGAATTTTCTCCTTTTTCTCCGCCTTCGTTGCGACGATAAAGGGAAAGTCGATAACATGCCTCGCCGCGGGACTATTTGCGGGGCTTGAGCACTGCTTTCAGCAGGCAGAAAAAACAGCAAAATCAGGACCTCATGAGGCGAAGAGCTTGAAATATTGACAGATAATATTGGTCAAAAAGTGTATTCACCTTGTTTCACTTGAAATAGGAAGCTTCCTGTCGAAAGATGAAATTCTAAATTCAATTAGGGAATCAGTCGGGTACAATTTTGTTAATACTGCTGAACGTATAAATTATGCAGGAATCTGATGCCTATACAGACCGGCTGGCTTATATTGAGTGACAAGACCAAGCTGACTCAAGGCAGCACATAGACTGGGTAAATCCTATGCTATTAAACAGAAGACATCCTTTCCCGGTTAATTTACAATCCCCTTTTTGGGGTTCAAGCTCTGTATATCGATGCCGCAACATTGTTGCCGAACCTTGCCGAAAGGGAGACCTTTGACCTTTTGACCTGGATGTGACCTTTGACCTTTTGACCCGACATTCATCCGCACACTTTCGGTGATGCCGCGCACTTCCGGATAACCCGCGCGCGCGCGCTGCGGCCGGATAACCCGCGCGCGCTGCGGGGCCGGGCCGGGTCCTACGTCTAAGGGGAACATTGGAACTCTTCTGTGTTCGAAGGTAGTTTTAGTGAAACCCGAAAGTGACGTCTGTGCGCAGAACCCACACCACCACCCAACCCCAACCATGGACCCCTAGTGGTGGGTCACACACACACACCCCACGCATCCCCCAACATGCCTGCTTTCTATACTACGACCAGACTGCGCATGCGCAGACCCTTGAACACGGCCGAACCCTGAGTCCAATCGGATGCTGCTTCACAAGAGCTTCAACATAAGACCTCATACGACTCCATCGGACCCATATCTATTTCCATACACTTTCTCTACTGCGCATGCACAGAATGACGTCAGTTCCACGTCACACCCACCCCGTCGGATACTCCCTCACGACTGCTTCACATGGATACCTCACTCGATCCCATCGGCCCAATAGGGGCCCACCTAAAACCCAACACGTCTATTTCTATACTACGGCCAGACTGCGCATGCGCAGACTATTGACAACGAACGACACACTAGCCCAGGCGGATGCTCCCTCATGACAGCTTCAAAATAAGACCTAATACGACACCATAGGATCATTAGGGGCTCACCTAAACCCTAAAACGTCTATTTCCACACCCTTTTCCCAGAATTCCCTGTCTGCGCATGCGCAGAATGTGGACAACGGCCGAGACACTAGTCCAATCGGATGCCCCTGACCTATGCTTCACATTGATACCTCGCTCAACTCCATCGGCTCATTAGTGGCTCAGCTACATCCCAAAACGTCTATTTCCATACCCTTTGTCTATTGCGCATGCGCAGAATGACGATATTCCGACCCCACATCCACCCAGTGGGATGCCCCCTCACATAGGCTTCACATGGATACCTCACTCGACCCCATCGGTCCATTAGTGGCTGCCCTAAACCCCAAAACGGCTATTTCCATACCCTTGGTCTACCGCGCATGCGCAGAATGACCATATTCCAACCCCACACCCAGCCCATCGGATGCCCCCTCACGAATGCTTCACATTGATGCCTCATACGACTCCATCGGACCATTAGGAGCTCCCCTAGATCCCAAAACGTCTATTCCATACCCTTGGTCTACCGCGCATGCGCAGAATAACCATATTCCAACCCCACACCCAGCCCATCGGATGCCCTCTCACATAGGCTTCACATTGATACCTCACTGGACTCCATCGGACCACTAGGGGCTCCCCTAGACCCCAAAACGTCTATTTCCATACCCTTGGTCTACCGCGCATGCGCAGAATGACCATATTTCAACCTCACACACACCCCATCAGATGCCCCTTCACGAATGCTTCACATTGATACCTCATACAACCCCATCGGTACACTAGGGACCCCTCTCGCCCCCTTCGGGGATCTCCGTGTCTCTTCGGGCACCTCCGTGTCTCTTCGGTGATCTCCGTGACATCTTCGCAACATTGTAGCGAACGTGCAACAATGTTGCAATCTCCTATCATGTTCCCACGGACCTCACCGAAAAGACACGGACCTGACCGAAGAGACACGGAGGTGAACGACATTGTGGGAAAAACCCCAGTACATGTTCCGCTCACCGAAAAGACACGGAGATGAACGACATTGAGTCCCCACAGACAGGTCAGTACATATCCTATCATGTTCACAGGTCACGCGCCATTCACCCAGACCGGAAGTGACGTCATACGGCAAGGTCACGCTCCATTCACCCAGACCGGAAGTGACGTCATACGGGACTGGTGGCGCCCCCTGGCGGAAAAAGGGGAACCAAGAGTTACCTCCCTGGAAAACCATACTCGAAATAGCCTTTCCCTACTACTAAGCACCACCCAGCCCAGTTGTGTTCCTGCTACTTCAAAGAAGAAATCTTTGAAGCAGCATGGAACCATCCACCCTCCATCCACCCTATAAAACACTGAGGACAGTGCACAAGACACAGACAAGACGCTTATACATGGTGCAATAAAGACAAGTGATATTACAGTGCTAGACATCACAGTATCAAGTTCCTGTTGCTTCTCACAGGAAAACTTATTGATGCAGATGCATCAATGCCGGCAGAAACGTTTGTAGCTTATAATCTGCGTACAAGCCGATTACGTGTGCAACTGGTGAATACAGGTGACGATGCACCATTATGGTTAATAAACGTCGATTTGTTTGTTTTCATTAAAGGCTCGACTAATGTAGTTCGCGCAAGGACCCATCTGGAAATTGTAGGGTTAGCCAGAAGTTAAGTGCTTGCTGGCAAAATGTGCACATGAACCGCATGTCGAACTAGGACTTTGAAAGTAATGTTCTCTGGTTGACGTATTAAGTCACTTCACATAGCCTGATGTAACAGTTCGCGCTGTGGCATTATATGGGATCCATCATCAAGCCACTATTTCTTTATTGATGTGTGTCATTGTAAATTAAGCCTAGATCGACTTTCTCTACACATCAATCCGATCCGCGTGTTTTACTGTTTCGAGTTTTTAGTAACTCGCAGTTCAATCTCACACATTTTGCTGCAGACGTACAGGTGAATAACTTGATCATGTATGGTCATCGATTTGGTCTCGCAGCCATAATAAAATAGTACTAAAGTACATTTATTCGATGAATTCATTATAACAGAGCTAATATTAATGTGTTAGCCACGAACGCCGGGTGATACAATCCTGTCGTTTTACGATATGAAAGTAGTTGGATCACTCCATGGCACGTCTGCGAAGTATGGCTCGAGAAAACACCTGTTATTCGTCCAATATCAAGATGGCCGCTCCCATGGTAAGTGAATTCAGATATCCGGCGAAGTCCCGATCCCCCTACACGTAATCTCTGCCAAAGACCAGAATTTTCTCCTTTTTCTCCGCCGTCGTTGCGACGATAAAGGGAAAGTCGATAACATGCCTCGCCGCGGGACTATTTGCGGGGCTTGAGCACTGCTTTCAGCAGGCAGAAAAACAGCAAAATCAGGACCTCATGAGGCGAAGAGCTTGAAATATTGACAGATGATATTTGTCAAAAAGTGTATTCACCTTGTTTCACTTGAAATAAGCAGCTTCCTGACGAAAGATGAAATTCTAAATTCAAATAGGGAATCAGTCAGGTACAATTTTGTTAATACTGCTGAACGTATAAATTATGCAGGAATCTGATGCCTACAGACCGGCTGGCTTATATTGAGTGACAAGACCAAGCTGACTCAAGGCAGCACATAGACTGGATAACATGCTATACTATCAAACAGAAGACATGTATAACCCCTGGCATTTTGAAATCAGGCAAAATCAGGAATAAACGAGATACGGTAGAACAGTAATAACTACGTTTAGAAGGATAACAGCAAATGTGGATGAAAGCGTTTATAATCGAACTACAATTGGTGAAAAGCGGTTAATCCTGTCTAGATCTAAACACAATTTAACAGCAGAATGCAACCACCAAGCAGGGTTGTCTTCCATTGTCAAAAGAAAGGCATGACATAAGGGGAGACCACCCTGTTTGAGTTTGAGGAAATTCAGCTGGCTTAATTTAGTCCTGCTTCGCGGGTGTTTTTGGGATGGACGCGGGGTCGGCTTGTTTCAGGTTGATCTGGAGTGTTTTGGGAAGGGCACCGTGTTGACTTGGTTCAGATATATGAGTAGAAGTATTTTGAGAAGGTCACGGGGTCCGGTTTATTTCAGTTTGCATTGGGAGTGTTTTGGGAAGGGCACAGGCTTGACTCAGGTTTGTTTTGGGTAGGGCACGGATTCAGGTTTGTTTCAGATTTGCTTTGGGAGTGTTTTGGGAAGGGCAAGGGGTATAGGCTTGTCTCAGGTTTGCTTTGAGAGTGTTTGAGAAGGTTTGTTTAAAGATTGTATTGACAGTGTTTTCCGAAGGACCTGTTTCAGACCATCCTCCCCACAGCGCATGCTCCATTTTACAGGCTCATTTATCATCCCTGCCTCCGAAAGCGGAAGCTGACCTTTACTACGTTGCTATGAAGTATAGGGGGAAATCCACGTACGCATGGTTCAGTTTGAATCCGGCCAAACAACTCCTTCAGTTTTGTACATTCAGCGAACTACTTTTTATATGCTCTGTCCAGATAAACAGGGAAAATAATCTCGAGATAATTCTTTTTAACGCTAGGTCAGCAGAGGTATTATGCAGACTTGAAAAAGTAATCGAAATATTCGGCAAACGTCTATTTTACTATATATGAGGTCACATCCGGCGATGTGCGCGCGGCCCAGAATCCAGTCTAAAAATCTGACTGGTGACTGGGATATTGTTAGACCCCAGCGAGGTGGTTGGTTTCAGACCCACTCATAGAAGTGTTTTTGGGAGAGCGGCGCGACATTAGCTTCAGGTTAGCTTCTGGAAGTGGTTTGAGAAGGTCACGATGTCGGTTTGGTTCAGACTTACTTCTGAACGTGTTTTGAGAAGGGCACGAGGTATGTCTATTTCATGCTTACTTCTGGACGTGTTTGTGGAAGGGTACGGGATCGGCTTGTTCCAGGTTCGCTCCTGGAAGTGTTTTGAGAAGGGCTCGGAATCAGCTCCGGGTCTATATTAGCGCGAGATACCTTCTGGTAGGGCTCTGGTAGGGACTTAGGAGATTTTGAATTGAAGTATTGGGCTGGAAGTAGGACCTTCTCTAAGAAAGAATAGTTCTAGTCTAGAACATCCATCCTGTGTATGTGCTTCACGCTTAAAACTAAAGTGTTGAAACTTACTCGTAAAGTGTTGAAATAACCCTTTAAGTGTGTCCACAGGGACAACACTTAAAGAGCAGCCCCTGTGGACACACTTAAAGGGCTATTTCAACATTTTACGAGTAAGTTTCAACACTTTAGTTTTAAGCGTGTTGATTTAAAAACATAAACATATTGTCATAATAGAAAACTGAGTCAGTAGGGAATTAATAACAAAATCAAGCACTCTACACACAACGCCCTGTTGCACATGACTGTGCCCAGGGGTTTTTGTTGGAGAAACCCTGATGTCTCTAACCCCCTGTTGTGCGCAGTAGAGAGTTCCACATCCAGTCACGCGTGCACAGTTAACCAACAGTGCATTCACGCTTAAAACTAGAGTGTTGAACTTACTCGTAAAGTGTTGAAATAACCCTTTAAGTGTGTCCACAGAGACAACACTTAAAGAGCAGTCCCTGTGGACACACTTAAAGGGTTATTTCAACACTTTACGAGTAAGTTTCAGTGGGTCCAGGCCTATGTCTGGTTCCAAGGATATCCTTTGATGAAATTCTAGGTTTCAAAGCCCTGTCGGTATCCCAGTCGAAGTTCCACTTCCACTTGAGCACTAGGGGTATCCGTTGGTGGGTCCCCGATATATCTAACACCTGTCGTCCTTACTAGAGAGATTCAATTTCGGATACGCATGCGCAATCGACCCACAATGCACTATTTTTGATGACCGGGATCAGACGTCTACTTTGGTGAGTCACCCGTGTCCCAATTCTGGTAATTCTCGGTATGGAGTTCCATTTCTGTTTGACTGGTTCCAGTGGTATCCTTTGCTAAAATCCCGTGCTTATAAAAAAAATAATTCATATTTTTAGCGTATTTAACTTAGGTAAGCATAATTACTGAATTGTGATTTGTCAAATGTTTTACTTTATTTATACTTTATTTCCATATATGATACATATAGAAATTATCAACATTAAGATATGGGACATGTAAAATACAGTGACATTAAAACATAAAATAAAAATTACACACATAAGACCTATACAAAAGTCACGGACACCTCTATTATGACATAAAAACAGGTAGGAATGCACTCTGACATAAAAACATAAAACACTAGGACATGTAAAACACACTAGGACATAAAAACCTATAAAACAAAAGCTATGACATGAAAACCTATAAAACAAACACTATGACATAAAAAAACTATAAAACAAACACTGTGTATGACAAAAATAAAAATAAAATAAAAATAAATAAATAAATAATGAGCGAAGCAGAATAGTTTTTCGCTGAAAATGCGGAAAATAGCTATTAAAATGTAATCTGAGAGAGAATACGATATTTTCGATATAGTTAACTTAAGCAAAATACTATCGAAACAAGAAGTGAATTGTTCAGTCGTCTTCTGAATTGGAATTAAAGCTAACTGTTATTCCTAGGCTCTCATTTGCAAATTGTCCGGTAATGAGTGAGTGAGTGAGTGAGTCCATCCCAATCCTTTCCGTCGGCAAAATAAGGAGAACCGTTGACATTAGAACCTTGATTTTTGGCATGAACGTGCATCAGGTGGCTGTTACCAGCAAGTCCTGAGCGGACCTATTTTTGATGAAATTTAGGGACTAATCCAGGCATTTTTTGGGGGACACCGGTCGACTATCGAAAACCCTCAAAACCGGAAGAAAACATTCTGCGCAAAACCAGTGCGCAGTGGGCTTAAACCATGCTAAAATGGCGGCCCGCATGGATTTCGTCAAGAAGCACAATGCGAGTGTGAAGATTTAGTCTCTCCACCTGCTGTACACAGGAAATAATCAATTATTTCTTCGGTAAATAATAAAAGTAAGTCCACTCGTCACACTAAGTCAAACTACTCATGTACCAAAAGGGTATTTCGATTATTGACGCTGGACTTCTTTTATGGACGACGGCTGGGCATTGAATGTGGGATATAGCTCCTTCTATTGGTATACATGCAACACGATTTGCCTAACTAAAATATACGAATACATCCTCTTCAGTGAATCTGGTGACAGATGATCAGCCGTTGAGCGGATGAATGGTAGATGGAAATGGTTTCATTTGTCGTGAAGATGAATTAACCCCCCCCCCTACCAAACTTTCTGCGCTACCTCCAGAACGAGAAAAAATTGAGAGCTGACACTCCGTGACTTTATGATTTATCATATTGGGGTCATGGGTAAATTCAAGATGGCGGCCACATGGGATACCAGAAAGCGATGTTTTCCTCCGTTTTCTTTAGAATGTCTGCTTTTCCGCGATAAAAAGCGGGCAAAAACTATTTTATTTCACATCACATTAATATTTACTAATTTATTGTGCACTTTTTGCAGAGAAATTGCATACATGGGAGTGTGACCAACGTCACAGGACCTACGAAGTAGGGTGGTCACCTAAGTAGGTCAAATTTTCATCAAAAGTAGGTCAGCTTAAGGATGGTGTATGGGACCCAAGTGTTGAGGCTATTTTAGCCATCTTATAGATGGTGTAGGGGGCCCAAATGTGGTGGATATTCAGTCATCTGATGGATGGCGTAGGGGACCCAAATGTGGTGGATATTCAGCCATCTTAAGGATGGTGTAGGGGCCCCAAATGTGGTGGATATTCAGCCATCTTAGAGATGGTGTAGGGGCCCCAAATGTTGTGGATGGTCAACCTGTTTTTGAACATGACGTCATTGGATTTTTTCACATTTTCTGGTAGAGCGGTAAAAGAAATAATTAGGGGGGGGGGCATTCCGGAGAGAACGGAGAACCGAACAAAATCTACGAAGCAATATCTTCGAGACGTTAGGAATGAATTCCAGAGTGCTCGAAAGCAGGGTTGTCATGTGAGATTACAGATGACGCATCAGTTACAACAGATACGTGATCTATTTGGATTAGGCTATTGAGCCCCTTTGTATCAATGCTGGTTCGACGGACCGCGCGTCCGTGGGTGAGCTATTAAGTTAATAAATCAGCAGAGTACACGCTTAAAACAAAACTGTTGAAACGTGCTCGTAAAGTGTTGAAATAACCCTTTAAGTGTGTCCACTAAGGACAACACTTAAAGAGCAGTCCCTGTGGACACACTTAAAGGGTTATTTCAACACTTTACGAGTAAGTTTCCACTCTTTAGTTTTAAGCATGTAGATTGCAGGGACCGGTTTCAAAAGATGAAAAAAGGGTGAGCGGGGGAGAATGTCGTGGAGACTATTTTGGCTGCCCAGAGTTATTGTTCTTTATTGCGAGAGTTCAGAGAAGAGGGGAAGCCATTCTGCCCGGTATAGACCGGATATTTTTCGGAGAACCTGCCGAGAAACAGCTTTAGAAGACACTCGGAACGGTCTCGTACTATAATGCAGGATTTATTGACTCGACTCGTACTGCTATAAATCCATATTGGCATCCATGTTGAAACTTCCAGGGACTTTCAGGGACAGTATCACGCCGAAACTCCGAGCAACGCATGTCTGCTGTGGGACTTCCGTTGCCATGGAGATCGGCCTGAGATGAAAAGCCAAGAGAAACCCTACAAATTAGACGAGATATTTCGAAGGCAGAATCAAGGGAATATTCATTTCATTTAGATATATATTTTATCATTTTGTTCGTTGTGACGCTTGGGATTAGGTCGCCGACATATAGTCCTGGCGGGTAAGTGCCTCAGTCCGGTGATCGCTGGCACGGGACAAGACCAATTTTTCAGCACTAGAATCTGTGCTATATTAAGCGAAATCAAAAAATAACGAAAATACTACATGTATCTCCTGATAAGGAAGAAATACAACGAGGACTATGTGAGTGGACACACATGCTCTAGTATGTGCTTTGCTACACGTCCGGCGGATCACCATTACTACGCGAGGTCAGATGACTTCGGCGGAATCAGCCGAATGGTCGCGAATGGTCCAGAAGAAATAAGTACCGATACATCTCGGGAGACGGATACGTTGACAAGATGGAACGAATTGCGATGGAATGTTATGATCTGATTGACTGGTGGTATTATTGAACGAGCAGGATGGACCAGAGCCAGATCGGCAACCAAGTCGGTCAATATGTGGGTCAATATATTGTATCGGAGACCCTAGTTTGAGATCGGGAATCAGCCTAGAACACAGCTCGCTCAGATATGCATGATGGGGCATGGTAGGGTTAACATTTACACTAGTCCAGGAACTAAATGCTCTGCGCATGCATTGCCATTATCTTCAGGCATATATGCTTTTCAGCACGTTCCAAAATACTGTGTAACGATATAACGCAACTCATATCATTAACCCCTTGATTACCGGAATACAATGCTTAGGGAAAAAAGGCTGAGGTCATTGTTCGAGTCATCAACAGAGTTGAAAGTAATCAGAACAGATTTGAAATATCATATGTATGGGCTGAATAGCTCAACACTCTTCAAGATTAACACTTTGGTACACATTAGTGTTAAGATTTCGTTTTGACAAAACCGCTTGCTGTCGTTGTTCACTTTGTGCTCAATCTGTTAAAGGATATGTAATGTTTGCATGAGAAATCGTCTTCGTGTGTGACCGTAATAGCCCTGACCATTTTTTCTCAATCCAAACCCTCATGCAAACTCAGATATTTCTTGAAGCTAACATGCTGTATGTAATATCAGTCTTAGAAAAACTTGCTATGGTCAAATGCATAAAATAGATTCATGATCGATCGAATTTATGTGTCACGTGACCTATTCCGGTAGTTTTAGGTGGATTTCCCCTTCTTACAAAAATGATTATATTTTCACGCAATATATAAAAAAGTTCGGTTATTTAAAACTTTGGTTATTCAAAAGAACGAAGATTTTGGTTTTGGTTTGACGTGTCATATTTTCATTACAAGACAAAATCCTCCCTAAAATTGCTTCAAAAACACCAAAAAGGGAGTGTTTCATATGTAAACATCACATTCTCTATTCAGCATACTTGCAGTCCAGAACAGATTTAAAAGCGGATCTGCAGTTCTGTAAACACATATAAGCCATCAGGATGTTTGGTAGATTTCTTCGTACTCGCTCCTCCTTTGTCAGGCGAATGAGGTCAATGTCGCACACCCCTGCATCCGCGCGAACCTTGGCAAATCAAATCTAGAAGGAGATTTGCCTGAATCGGTTTGCCCGGTATTTGAGGGCAGTGGGCGGTTGCCGGAGTTTTGCATCTAGATGTCTGTAACCGTTCTAGTTGTCGGTAGCCGACCAGTCTGAAGTTGTTACGACAGTAAACGCTGAGATCAGCGAATGTTTCTGTTCGGCAGACCGATTCAAACTGTCAATTTCGTAGCTCTTGAGCACAGTGACTTTGGTGGCAGAAGGTGTCTTCCTCTACATTGTTGTTGTTGTGATTATATATTTTTTTTCCAAGAATATAGTTATTTCCCACCTTTTCATACACCACAATCACAGTGGATGCCATAAACATACTTTCTATACGCCCTACATCGATCTACATACCCCTCCTCTACTAGATCTTCATCTGTAATCATTGTGGTGTATGAAAAGGTGAGAAATAATCATATTCTTGAGAAAATTTTTTTATATAATCTCAACAACAACAACAACATCGACGAAGACACCCCCTGCCACGCAAGTCACCGTGCTCTTGAGGAGTAAAGCTGGTATTTGCTTCTGACTGGCAGGAGCTTCAATCGAACCATGCCACTAGTTATCCCTGTGTGCTGGTGTCTCAAACTATGGGTGTAGGTAAGTGCCCATGCGCGTATCCGACCGTATATATGTTTCTCTACTACTCTCCGATGGCGCATACACATGCAAAGTAGTTCATATGAGCTAGTGTATAGGGATATAGGTAGGCGCCTAGTCCCAAATGCTCATCCGATCGTCTCGAGAGTTTCCCAACTACGTATGACATCACCGTCAGGTGAATGCTACACTCCATGGTCCTCCCCTAGGCTAACCAATGATAAGAGATAAGTGTTTTAATACGACTAATCTCCTTTCCTCGGAGATATGTAGATGTTGATAGCCGAAGTGGCTGTCGATAGCCCAGCAATGTGTCATCAAAGATATTTTCTCTTCAGTGAGCTCGATGTTCATTTCTCGCGCAGCAATTTAATTTGTCAATTTCGGTGCAGATGTGACCATGGAATTTAGACTGACGTGCTCCAGAGAAATAAATCCACAGGTGATTCTGATTGGCTGCAGCTCCATACTGGTAGGCATTAAGAAGGTCCGGGTATATATTTGACGATATTTAACCAGAGATGTGCGGATGAGCCCTGTGGAACTTCTAAACAGCACTCGCTTTGCATCAACAACTCAAATTACGTTGGATTATCAAATTTGACCTTTACGATGAGACTTGTAAAATATTTATCATTTTGATATTTACTCTGAGCTTCATCATATCTTAGCAATCGCTGGTTGCCCTTTAAGCAAACAGAAATTAATGAGCGATTTAATAAAGTTGTACAGATCTAATCGATCAAGTTTGCAGGAGTAAACAAAGCACAACATTTATACCGGAGTCCTATAATTTGTCTGAAATATTGTCAAAGTTCCGATTGAGGTCCGGTTTCTGATACACAGTTGTTGACTTACCGTATTTGTTTACGGTCAAATTTAAAATCCAATTTGGAGCACCCAGGTCATCGACGTTTGTGAGAAATCTACTCACTCTTAGTAAACCCACATGTCGAGATTGCAGATATATCACAGAGAATGGGTATGACTTCGTGCGCGAAATGATGGGAGTGACCCGATTTCCTCGGAAAAATCGGAGAACAATAGATCAGCTGTTCCAACTGCTGTCAACGACCCGCGGAACTGGAGGGAGAATTCCTACGCCACAACATGGTCGTCCGTTTTTCTTAATACATTGATTTCCGTACGCGGACAATTTCTGAAACTTCAGTACTTTTGTCAACTTGACATCCTACGAGAATATCTGAAAATCGGTCCCCGGAAATATATATTTTTTATATTTATTATGGTCATTTATCTGTATTTCCTAATGTTAATCTCGTGGGAGCCGTATCCCATTTTCGGGCGGAAACAAGAAGGGCAATGAATTGACATGTACAGAATGAGTGAATTTATTCCAATACTTCTTCCAATATTCTTCACAAGCCAATGAATATGCCGGATTTTCAGTTGAAAATTTGAATTGACCAATCAAATGTCCAGACTTGGAAGATCCCGTGAAGCACTGTTCTGTCAAATTCTATTAAATCCGATTAGTAATAATACAGCCGGAAAAAATGCGATAACTATCACCCTGAAAAGGTGATGAGTTAGAGCCATCACCCTTTTTTATAATCACCTTTAAAAATGATAGCCATCACCTCTAATGAGTGATGAGCAATGATTGTAAATTTAGTTCATCACCTTTTAAGGGTGATGAGGCAACATCATCACCCTTAAAAGGTGATGGCCGTCACCATTTAAAGGTGATGGCTCTAACTCATCACCTTGTAAAGGTGATGGCTCTAACTCATCACCTTGTAAAGGTGATGACCAGGTCTGATCGCCATTAAAGGATGATGGGCCATCACATTTTTTTCTGGCTGTGAAATCAACCCTATTTAGAGAGGGTATAGCTCCGATATCCGAAATAATTCTTCTCCAGTGTCCTCGCTAAAGCCTGGTAAACACGACCAAGTTTTCCTTGACGATGTTTACAGTGAAAATGGTGAAATGGTCCATGTGTATAGCGGCGAAATTTCGTCTGGTCCAAAAAATAACATCAACACCTATGCTATCACAGCCAGAAATAACTGTTCATGTATACACGTCATCATATAAAATAAGCCAGGATGCCTAAGAACGGAGCTGCGCAAGCGCATTGGAAAGTCGGACGGACGGACTACAACTTCGGGAAATCCCATGTAATATCACATCTGATGGTTACAACAACACAGAGAAGAAAAAAACCCCAACAAATACCATGATTTATTTTTTCAGATTGCCCCAGATTTTCAATGTAACACGCCGTTTGAAAAGTAGTTCCCATTGCGAAAGGCAGCGATATGATTCTATACTCGAGCATAAAAGGATATGATCGAGTGCGGCCAGCAAATACAAAATGTTACTAGTACACACGATCTAGGAAACTGGACAATCGAAGAATTTGTAGAAAATTGTGGTCCGTCATTCACACGGATCGTGGCCGGATTACTGATAACACATAATCATTAGCTTATAAGCATTGAGGAAATTGATATTCAAGACCACGACACAAGAGAATGAACGGACGAGTAAGAAGCAGAAACACTGATGGCTTTGGATCTGACAGGAGAGCGCGTTACAAATTTTTAGACGGTCGGTATCCAAGTCTAGCCTCGCCTTGCGTGGATGACTTGGGCGCTTCAAGGATTTTAAACCGAGATACGCCCATATTTGTATTGAGGTCGCTAATCCTTGTTTTTTGCCTTAAAGAGCCTATCAGGCTACTAAACACTTACACAAAATTACGTACTATTTGACAGACGTACGAACTGAAAACGGATGTTCGCGCACGTCGATATAGGCCTATGTTTGATCTGTTCCAGGATGTTTGTCAGCCTCAATCCCGGTACCATATTAAATAACCAACATCGTAGCCTATAAAAGTCAATGGAACACAAACAGCATGTCATAAACACCCTGAAGTTGTTCGCATCGCCAAGATGAAGTTATTCGCACTCGTGCTGACCGCTGTATTGGCTCTGGCTTATGAGGTTGACGCTGGCCTTTTCGATTTCTGTAAGTAAATGATATTCTGTTTAGAATGGTCACTACGGTGGCCCATAGGGGTCATGAACTTTTTAATATTTTTTCCCCCACATTTTTATTACCTTTTTTGATTTTCTTGAGAGTTTTCTCTATTTTTCGCCTATTTTCTTTAAACAGTTTCTAGTTTAGCACAGAATTTCTTTATATTTCTGTCATTCCTATTAAACTCCACACAATTTCTTCTCGATTTTTTTTTTAGCAGAAACGAAACATTTTTTTTGAAACGTTCACACCGCAGTGTAAAGGTTTGTGTGAGTCGCACGTGAGGGCGAGGTCAGATTTCCCTCCTCCAGAGAAATGTTTTCTGGTGCTCACGAACATCTCTTTGTGACTTTATAGCTATCTCCCTAGTATAATCCGTGGTGTGTCCGACTCCTCCTCCTACTCCTCCTCCTCCTACTCCGCTTTACTCACTGCACAGCGGTCGCATAGGTGTGGCGCGGGATAGGGTGGGGCGAGAAACCTGGGGATTTCGTTACCTGAGATTCCATGAGCCAGGCTTGCACCCTATAGTAGAATGGGTCGACTGCGCATGCGCGATGAGTAGTGCGCGATGAGTAGTATAGGAAGGGCACGCGATCTCCTTATCCCAATGAATTAACCCATGGGGGTGGATGAACCCATGGGGGTAAATGAGCACCCGTTATACTAAGCCGTGGCGTGTCCGACTCCTCCTCCTCCGCTTTACTCTTTATACTATTAACGAAGCCAGCCAGTGAGGCACGAGACATGTGGGTTTCACGTTTCACTTCTTAATCCGTGGCGTATGAGGGTCGGCTCATGTGGGTTTCATTTCTTAATCCGTGGCGTATGAGGGTCGGCTGAGATCCCCTGGGGTGGGGACATGCTCCTGAGGGCAGTGGGTGGATTCAATGGCGTATGAAGGTCGGCTCATGTGGATTTCACTTCTTAATCCGTGGCGTATGAGGGTCGGCTCAGAACCCCTGGGGTGGGGACATGCCCCTGAGGGCAGTGGATGGGTTCAATGAAAGCTCGTCATATTAATTAGGGTGCTGTTTTAGCCTCTTTGCATAACCTCTCGCAGAGGGTCATGGACAAATTCAAAATGGTGCTCACCAGGGTAACAGAGAATGTGCATTTTCACAGAGGGGCTCGTTTCCGTTGTTAATTGGTTAATTAGGTTGATTACAGGGGAGGGGCGGGGGCGGGGGGTACACGCTTAAAACTCAAGTGTTAAAACTTGCTCGTAAAGTGTTGAAATAACCCTTTAAGTGTGTCCACAGGGACAACACTTAAAGAGCAGTACACTTAAAGGGTTATTTCAACACTTTACGAGTAAGTTTCAACACTTTAGTTTTAAGCGTGTAGGGAATACCTCGACCCCCCCTGTAATCAACCTAATTAACCAATTAACAACGGTAACGAGCCCCTGTGCATTTACATTGTGCTTCTTCAAAACTCTTGCATTTTTCTGAATATAAATGCCCCAAAACTAGTTTATTTCATATCCTTATCACATCATTTTTTTTTAAATTTATCATACAAGTTTGCGAAGAAAAGTCCATAAATACAAAATTTGAAAAATCGGCCCTTCTTGGAATATATGACGTCACTGTTACGCCAACAGCGCGACCGTCTTGAATTTTATTTACATTTTCTGGCAGAGATTTGACCCAAAAGTAGGTTTCGGTCCCCTAAATGATGTAGGGGTATGGAAGGATTGGGTAGGCGTTATCAGCACCCCTGCCCCCCCCCCCCCCACCCCCACCACCAAGCTGCTCGGCACAGGGTGTATGGGGTTAAGTTCGTTCACTATGTTTTGCCCCTGCTTTTTATACACGCAAAAGCGGAACCGAAAATCGAACCTTTTGGTTCAGTGCCAGAACTTTGGTTCTACATGGAAGCAAACTGCTCTCGAAAACATCTTTGTGAAATTTCACTCGAGTAGGAGTGAAATTTTTTCCCACTCAAGCACTTGAGCGAGTTCAACTTGAATTAAATTAACTTCACTGAACGGAAATTTGAGCGAATTTTACTCAACTTGTGCGGAATGAATTTCCATTGTTACTTGAGTGAACTTCGCACTCAAAAGTTTGTAGAGAGTGCCTGGTCCGTGCAAAATAAGTTACAATCTCATTTGTTTTGGAGGGCCAACATCGACATCAATGCTTCATCCTAATTTTCGATGTTTTCGATGTATTTATTTTTGACTGACCGGATTTTCCTTGAATTTGTTCCTTTTTTTATATTGAAATTTAATAGTTTTCTCCACGGTTGGGATAATATTTCCACCTCAGAGAAAACTGTTTCCTCGGTGGAGATAATGATTCCCTCAGCGAAAAAATATTTCCGTTAAATGAAAGACAAAATCCAAATTTTAAACAATGCTGTTATTATTTATTCAAGAACACCAAACCAGTGTTCTAAAATTGTTACAATGGAACACGTTTTTGTGTTCGGAACTGGAAAACTTTTTTTTATTAGTTTGTCTTTGTGCCATTACAATTTGAACACCTGTGTTTACGTTTAGAATACGACCAAATGTAAAAATTTTGAACATTGCTGTTCTCATTTATTCGAGATCACCAAAAGTGTGTTCAAAAACTGTTACATTAGAGCACGTTTTGGTGTCCTAAAGAACACCCTTTAGTGTTCTAAAGTGATACACTTTTGTTTAGTTTATAAAGTAAGAATATTCCGACAAATTTTGACTTGAACATGTGGTGCATGGTTGTGACAGATACGCATGGGTTGAAATTGAAACAAAACTACGAGGGGATTTCCGCCACGGATCAGGCGTTAGATTCGATTGTTATTGCGTTGTTACGGGGAAGGACTATTTATCTGAACTGAATCTATTTCTATATATTTCCACTACAGCTTGCCCAATCGGATGTGCCTCCAGAACTTGTACATCACTGGGTTGTTTTCAGTGTAGTTCTGGTTACTTTGTATACAAAGCTGACGGACAAAGGTGGGTACAGAATAAACTGCATGAGCATGTCTAAAGGGAGACGGTGGTGGGGGGGCGGAGGAAGAGGGGACATAAGTAATTATTATCCTGAAAAATATTACCAGTTTCACACAGTTTAATGAAGGCAGCTTTTCGACAAATTACTCTAGAACTATATGTTGCGGAAATATATATCGGTGAGTAACGACTGATATCAATTCGCCCAGTTAGACGGTCGCCATATTCGTTTACTGTGGCAACAGATGACCTCGGGTCATCTCTGGCACAGTCCGTGAGACCCTTACAGCGCTAAATGGAGAGGCGCAAAGCAGAACGAAATGAATGCCTGGTGCAGCTTGGTTGCCTTTGTGACGTCCAGAAAAACGACATTTATGTTGTGGAAATATATATCGGTGAATCGCGGCTGATATTAATTCGCCCAGATAGACGGTCGTTTACTGTGGCAACAGATGACCTTGGGTCAACTCCGGCAAAGTCCGTGAGACCCTAGCTTACAGCGCTAAATGATGAGGCGCGAAGCAGAACGTAATGAATGCCTGCATGGTGGAGCTTGGTGCCATTTACCTCTTGGTACACGTAGCCACATGGCGTCAGTTCGAGCTGTAGCTCCGGTGGGGCCTTCTTCTATACCACGTGAGAACAAGGCTCCGGCGCCAAACCACTCACCAGATGTAGTTATTGGGAATGTGCCGGACGGGCAACAGAATAATTCGATTCGATGTTCACTTACCTTTCATCAAACACCTTATTTATGAGTGACTGTCCATTTTTTAGCTTTGCTAGAAGTCTAAACTCGGACGAGAGGGTAAAACTGTTCACATCGCCGCTGTGCATCGCTCCTCCTCGCTTGTCACTTTTATTAAAGTTCGCAGTGCTGGTGATTAGCTGTACACGAGCTGTTTTCACAGCGACTCTGTCCTTCTCCATAATACGATAGCCACCATGTTTTTAATGTCAATCCAAGTGCGCATGCGTGGATACACAATATGGCGTCTACCGTAATATGGCGAAGGTCGGAGTCGTTGTGAAAACGGTTCGTGTATACAGCTAATCACCAGAACTGCGAACTTCAATAAAAGCGCGACAATCGTGGAGGAGAAGGAATTAGCTCCCAGAAAATAACCGGTAAGGATCATCAAAATGAACGTTTATACGGCACGGGTTATAGCACACGAAGATCAATGAATGGTGCTTGTGACTATCAACTGCTGGCATTATTGATATAGGAACAGTTGCGGCTAGGCTCGTCTAGGCTCGGAAGATCTGGGGTTCTACGGCTATACGCGCTCTGGCCGATTTCGAGCGCAAATCATCACTCGGTTATCGCTAGAATTTTTTGTTGTTTTATGTGGTGTTCTGGGTCCCCGAATGTAAAAAAAAAAACTAATCGTGAAATGACGTGTTCTTGCGCATTTTGACAGCATATATCCGACTTTCCGGAACTGTATTTTTCAGACTGAATTTAAAAATAAACAGAAAGGTTTTCGAAGTGGGATTTATACTTTTCTGTTATATGGTCTTCCTGTGATTTTTTTATGCTTAAATTTAGTAAATTGTGTGTTCTGACGGAATATTTGTACTTCGAAGAACTGTTAATATTATTCGAGCACGCTGGGTGACCATTTCAGTATCTAATCTCCTTTGACCAATAAAGACCATAATTTCAACTAGGTTAACTTTTGTATTTACTATTTACCTCGGTAATCAGAGTGTACCCATGAAAACGTTCATTTACCAGTAGTCAAATTGTTGTTTGTCAGTGCATGGTAACGGATGAGACCATGCAATTGATCGGTTCTGTTGAAATGTGATTAACTCCAATAGGTTTTGTAATATGTATATTCCTACGAAGTAGGCTACCATCTGCAAATTGTCCGATAGTGAGTGAGTGAGTGAGTCCATCCGAATCATTTCGTCGGCAAACTAAGGAGAACCGTTGGCATTAGAACCTTGATTTTTTGCATGAAGTTGCATGCATTAGGGGACTGTTAACAGCAAGTTCTGAGCTGACCGAATTTTGATGAAAATTTCTGGTGATTTTTGATGAAAATCACTGGTGATTCTGACTTGCATGGGCTGTGCCCATCTTAATATAGGCAGGATTTTAACTTGGGGCGGGGAGATTCCCAAGAGTTCAGTGCGCGTCGGAGTCCTAATGCCTATCCTACTTCGTAGGTCCTGTGACGTTAGTCACACTGCCATGTATAATTTATGTGGTTTTTATTTTCACAGAATCACCATTTGCTTGAGTTCCTGTCCTGAGGGTTACTATGGACATCAGTTGTCTTTCGGTGGCGGATGGTGCACAAGTAAGCGACCCTTTGCAATTCTTTAAAATCTGTGGGTCGTGTGTGTGAGATCATTCTTATCGCTGCCATTTCGATTTCGCATGGGATAGACCGCTGCTGAAGTTCCTGTGCAAGTCTCAGAATTCTGTAACCATGGATGTATTGCTAGGACGCGATAGCTTATCACATTGGGTAAATTCAAAATGGTGCCGCGAGAGATCCTCGTTTATGTCCGTTTCGAAATGTTCTCATTTTATTCCTCACATTTTATTGATTCTAATTGCACGAAACTGATGAATTTGTCTAGAGCAATGTTTTCCATCTCTGACACGAAGGATAGAAAGATTTGAAAAATGATATGATTTGATTTTAGGGAAGTGATTCAGTTGGGTGTGTGGAAGCCAGGATGATCTAGAAAATACATATGGAGTGGGTTGGCGTTGGTTAGTTGGTGGAAATTCCTCCCACTCAAGCACTTGAGTGAATAATTCCATTTAAGCTGAGTGAATTTCACTCAAGTTGAACTCCCTCAACTTAAAGGAGTACTAACTATCTAACTGATGAGTTATTAACCCAAACGAATTTCACTCACACGAGAGTGAATTTCACTCAGGGATTAATTTCTTACTTGAGTAATATTTTCACTCAAGTTTTTTTCCGAGAGTAGCAGTCAGACTGACCTAATTTCATATATGCTTGTCCTTTATTTCAGAATGTGGAATACGCAATTGCAAAGCCTGCTCTGATAGGAACACGTGTACGGAGTGTAACTATAGATACGAGCTCGTCGGGGGAAGATGCCAGAGGAAGTACAGGGGTTGAGTCTTCATCGTACAATGACGTCATAGACGTGTGCGTTGAACGTCATTTGACAATGGATAGTACGTCATCAAAAGTGTGACAGGAATGTCGATGAACCCGTGGGCAGTGTTAGCTTTGCTGATATTAATATATGGTCCTGCACCGGTTTCCTATTGCTCTCTGAGATTTGTCAGGCTACGTTTATTTCATTCAACAATCAAGATGGATTGTTGAAGCTTGATGACACAGGCGTCATCAACATGTGTGTTGAACGTCTTTTGACTTCGGACAGTGCTTCATTGATGAAAGTGCTCTTACCTAATATTTATTACGTTTGAATACACATTCGATACATCCTGTTGCTGCTCAAATGTTCTATTTCTTACATTTTATGTTAATAAATATACAATGAATAGGAAAGATTTTTTCAAACTTCTCTATAACGCCGCTAACAGAGTAGTTCTTCACAGAGAGCCTCGTTTTAAATTTAGAGCTCTTTATACGTTAGAAATATGTTTCAAAGGAATTTAACACACGAAATGAAGTTTTTCTCTTTCCAATTCAGACATAAATTATTTGACAATTATGGATATCTCCAAATATAGATAAAGTTCACAAACCACCATTGAATTTTTGGGGTCTAAGTTTATAATCAGGGCTGGACTTCCGGCGAACATTGATTGGTCAATATACCTGACTGGATCATAAATGGTTTGTCAGGTACTTTAAAATGTTTCTATAATATTTGACTCCCAGAAAGATCAAAACCTCCTTTCCAAAATTTAATGGCGGGAAAAAATCCGGCCCAGTTTGATTGGCGACCTTTCAAAATTTACCAAAACGGTGTCGGAAGGGATGACCTTATCTATGGCTGTCGTATCTCGAAAAAAAAAAAAAAAAAAATGCTGAGAATGTATGATAAATTTATTACATGTTTGAGTGGAAATGCCAGGCTACCGGGTTTGGTGCCGTAGATCATTTGTGGCGGCGAATATTACGGAACATAGTTTTCTTCAGATATGCCTGACCAATTTACTACGTATTAAGTGAGGCCGTTTTTTAGTGGTTTGTGACCTAACGTAAGATGGTACATCAGTGAAATACCATCTGGGGATGACGCTACAAAGGATTCGTGCGAACTATTTGCCGATATTCTTCGAGATTATCCAATGACGAGAAACTCTGCCTTTTCAGTTTGACATTGGTTGATGTTTAGTTCACGGATACGAACAATTTTGCGCGGGCCGGCCTCTTGATATTTCCTATCGCCTGACAAAACCAGACTTTCGGTAGGGGTAAATCTTCTGAAGTTTATGTTCGCCGCGCACGGATATCTGAACATGATAATTTATTTGGATATTGTTTCTCAAACTGTTTACTTTATTGGTCCAGTTGCTCCTGTGTATAATTGGGGCGTCTTTTTGAAGTTGTTTCACCCAGATAGCCACCTGATTGGCTAACAGAAGTAGTTTGAAAGGGATTTACATAGCCCTGGTATGAGATATAAAATTCCGTGCTATTATATCTGAGTTTACTGGGATTGTGATATCTCTAAGGAGTAAATTTCCACACCTGTAAAAAGTCGCAATGCCCATAATATTTCAATGTTCCTACGAAGTAGCCTCTTATTTGCAAATCGTCCGGTAATGAGTGAGTGAGTGAGTGAGTGAGTGAGTCAGTCAGTCAGTCAGTCCATCCGAATCCTTTCGTCGGCAAAATAAGGAGAACCGTTGAAATTAGAACCTTGATTTTCGGCATGAAGGTGCATTAGGGGACTGTTACCAGCAAGTTCTGAGCTGGTCTACTTTGGATGAAAATTTCTGGTGATTTTGAGTGCCCATCTTAATACAGGCAGGATTTCAACCTGGGGGTGGGGGATTTCCAAGAGCTCAGTTCGCGTCGGAGTCCTGATGCCTATCGCGCTTCGTAGGTCCTGTGACGTTAGTCACCCTGCCATGTAAATAAATGCACTACATAATAAACATAGGATTAGAATAATATTATATGTCAATATAAATAAAGAAGATGGTACGATAATACGGCAAGTTGCCTATTCGTGCTGTGGTTGAAATCGAGACAAACAAAATGTCCTGAAAATAATTGTTTTACATCGCTGTCGAGTGACGTCATAATTTGATATGGCGACAGTCCCTGCCTAGCCCAATATGTCAGTATAGGTCCAGCGTTTACCAGGCTAAAGCCCGCAGCGGCAGCGAAACGAATGCTGGTCGATACTTGTCCACTGTATGGTTAAACAGGGGAGGCAACCCGGTCTAACTTACGGCAAGTTAAAAGACCATTTGCGTACTCTTCGCCATCCATAAGATGGCTTGCGAATCGTGCGTCTCCATTATCGCGGAGCTATATCCGGTATTTTACCGGATTCTGTTCGGCCTTCATCCGGCGGAGAACAGACTCGAGAAATCTGAAAAATTACAGGTTTTCAGACCACTTCTGAAATAGATATTGCCTGGGCTTACAAAATATATAAGTATGTATAACTTTCGTATCATCCAAGTCGTGTGGTGGATCTGAAATTTTGAACAAATAGTTCATCACATGACTCGAAAATGGCGAGTTACGTTGGGATTACGTCGGCAGACTTTAGCTGATTCGCTGACGAAGTCACGTGGTATTGATTTCTGAGAATTCCCTCTTGCAGTTGCCGAAAGTAGGCTGAAAATGGATACATACGATCCCAGGGTCAGTCTTACCGCGTATAGATGACCGAGATGGTTACAGGTTGAAGTAGGACGTTATTATTTGGAGTTATCTTCCCCCTTTTAATGTTAAATGAACAGACACGTGAACTTCCCAATTAATGCGCAAGAGAAAACAGGGAATACCCATGAAGTACTTTTGGGATGAAAGTTGATTTGGCCCCAGAAATTTGCAGCGAAATGTTCATTCCTGGGATCTATCCTTTCTGTGATCAGTATTTGCTTGGCGGACAGCCTACAGTCGTTTCGGGCGTCAATGTTACGATGATGTGAATCGAGCTAGTGAAGCACATGACGGCAATATAAAAGTAACTGCTGGCCAGTGTGTCCACATGGAATTGCCTGTGAGAAAACGAAACTTCACAGTTCATCTGATTGCTCTGCCCTACGCTCTGAAGAGCTAAAAAAAAAACAAAAAAAACAACAACAAAAAAATGTGGTCAGAATCTAAAGTATGCCGAGAGATGGGAATGATTTGAGGTCAATCCAGTTAGAGCCTGCAGGAGTTCCAAGACGCTATCAGTCATATCGCGCGCTGATAGCAAAACACGAGCATATAGAGTGCAAGATTCTTTGCGTCACGTTTCGTAACTTGTGTCTAATTCCACTCAACCCGGGCTAGGGACCCTATGAATTCCATGCACTTCAATATTCTCATGATGTTCACTTGAACAGCCACAATTAAATGCGACTAAGATACGTCATTCTCTAGATAACGACATTGATAATGAAAATCATATGGGTTAAGAATACTGATCGGCTATATGAATTTGATATTTGGAACATCATGATATCTGACCAGAATCTCCGAGAACTGCTGACCCCTTCTCCTTGGTAGAAAATTTGTTAATGCACGACAACTGAATATTGAATGACGGGTTAGATGTCATTCTCGCTCCCCCAGAGGCACGCATCCATACCTCTGACTGATTTATCACATCTGTCTTTTTTTGGTACATCATTCATGAATATACGTCACGCCTCTCGAATCCCGTGATCATCAATACGACCAATCAAATCTACGATGCAATTATGGGATGCACACAGCCACAGAGAGCGCTTGCGTGTTCGTGCCAAATAAAGAATTTAAATTTTAGTCATGTGCGACAGACAGCCTAAACGGAAAATAGTTGGCCATCGGAACATAAATGGGACCTAGAGACACACGCCTCATTTTATGCAACGGCTAGATCCGGAGAGAAATATATATATAAAAAAAACCAAAAAAACAAACACCCCAGTAGTAGTATCTACCATTTACAGGTCACATTTTGACGAGTGCGCAGGTGTTTCTGCGCAGATTTGTGGCGGAAGTGTGGAGGGTCGGGGGATTCCCCAGTGGGGGTTTCCCATGACGATCACGTGATCAAGGCATGTGAACAGGGGTCACAGGGGTCATTGTGGGTGGTGGTGGAGGTGGTGGGACCAAAATGGCGGCTTGTGGCTGGTGGTGGAGGTGGTGGGACCAAAATGGCGGCCTTGTGGGCGGTGGGGAGGTCACGGGGAGAAAAAACCCTCACATTACCCTCAAAAAACCTCTAAGCCATATAATAGTAATAAACATAATCTATAGGTGTTGTACCATGTTAATAGGATCAGTCTAGCATCTGTACCACCCTAGGGTCGAGTGTTTATTGTCCCGTGTATCTCCGCAGAAAATCAACAAACAAAATGGCGGCTCCAGGATGGTGTGGTGACGCCCTTCCCACATCACGGCATCGACCGTAGCGCCATCTGCACACATTGACGCAAGGGAGACAACTCGTGTGGCCCAAGGATATGGAAATAGCCGTGTTGGAGCTAGGGGAGTGACTACTGGTCCAGTGGGGTCGAGTGATGTATCAATGTGAAGCTTATGTGAAGGGGCATGTAATGGGCTGGGTGTGGGGTTGACATAGCGGCCTTCTGCGCATGCGCGGTGGCCGAAGGGTATGAAAATAGCCGTTTTGAGAGCTAGGGGAGTCCCTCATGGTCCAGTGGGGTCGAGTGAGGTATCCAAGTGAAGCTTAGGTGAGGGGGCATCTGACTGGACTAGCGGCTTGGGCGTTGTCACCATTCTGCGCATGCGCGGTGGCCCAAGGGTATGGAAATAGCCGTGTTGGGAGCTAGGGGAGTTACTACTGGTCCAGTGGGGTCGAGTGAGGTATCAAAGTGAAGCTTAGGTGAAGGGGCATCTGACTGGACTAGCGGATCGGGCGTTGTCACCATTCTGCGCATGCGCGGTGGCCCAAGGGTATGGAAATAGCCGCGTTGGGAGCTAGCGAAGCCAATAATGGTGCAATGGGGTCGTATGAGGTATCCAAGTGAAGCTTAGGTGAAGGGGCATCTGACTGGACTAGCGGATTTGAAATAGCGTCATTCTGCGCATGCGCGGTGGCCCAAGGGTATGGAAATAGCCGTGTTGGGAACTAGCGAAGCCAATAATGGTGCAATGGGGTCGTATGAGGTATCAAAGTGAAGCCTAGGTGAAGGGGCATCTGACTGGACTAGTGGGTGTGAACTAGCGTCATTCTGCGCATGCGCATAGACGTTTTTGGGATGTAGGGGAGTTACTCATGGTGCAATGGGGTCGAGTGAGATATCAAAGTGAAGCTTAGACGAAGGGGCATCTAATGGGTTGGGTGTGCGGTAGCCATTCTGCGCATGCGCAGATGCAATGCGGAGCTCTCGTCCAATCAGAAGCGAGTATTTCAAATCCGCCACGGAGCTCTCGTCCAATCAGAAGCGAGTATTTTGACCCGGTGCATTATGGGACATATCCAAGATGGCGGCACGTATGTTCAAGATGGCGGCACATCCGGTGTCGAAAACTGGCCATTTTTGTCGGGATGGGGTCACCTAGTGTCGAAAACTGGACCCTGTATGGGTTCCGCTAGACGTGTTGGAGCTAGGGGAGCCACGAATGGTCCAATGGGGTCGAGTGAGGTATCAAAGTGAAGGGGCATCTGACTGGACTAGTGGGTTTGAACTAGCGGCATTCTGCGCATGCGCAGTCTGGCCGTAGTATAGAAATAGACGTGTTGAAGCTAGGGGAGTTACTACTGTGTCGATGGGATCGAGTATCCATGTGAAGCCTAGGTGAGGGAGTTACACTAGGGTGTCGTTTCCATTCTGCTGCGCAGGTCACGTGGTAGGGTTGTGACGTTACTTCCGGGTTTTTCACTAAAGAACTACCTCCAAACATAGAAGAGTTCCCATGTTTTTCCCCTTAGACGTCCGTATGTTCAACCGCCGGCACTTTTCCACTGGCCTGGCCCCAGCGCGAGCGGCGCGCGCGTCATCACGCGGGTTCTCCGGCCGCAGCGCGCGCGAGTTCTCCGGAAGTGCGCGTCATCCCCGGCAGTGCGCGCGTCATCCCCGGCAGTGCGCACGCGCGGATCAAAAGGTCAAAGGTCACCTCCAAGATCAAACGGTCTCCCTTTCGGCAAGATTCGGAGAATACAAAGAACTTATAGTCATAATCTATACGTGTTGGACGAGTCTCTTCACTCACCGTATACACGTACCTCAATGAAATGCCCGCTCCAAACCTAGACCAAATACACGTACTTGGTCTGTGGGCTGATCTCATTGGCTCTCTATTTTTACTATAGTGCGCTTGCATTCTAACCTTGATGGGTTATATTTTGGCCCCATCCTACACCACTGATTTCAGTTTGACTGAATCTTCAGAGGCATTATGAATAAAACACACAAGACAGGGTTTTTTTTGGTGAGATCTCATTTTTTATTCAATGAACAACAACAACGTGAGAACAACGACGTGAAAACTGAAGCCCAGAACAAGGGGCTTGTACATTGAAAGAATTCAAGCCCAGAACAGGGGGCTTGTACATTGAAAGAATTCAAGCCCAGAACGGGACTTGTACATTGAAATGATGGGCGGCCCAGTCATAGACGAGTACATCTCGGTCCTCGGCCTTGGGGTACTCGTCAAACATGTGGACGATGGTAGATAAGGGTCTTCCGCGGCATCGATGGTACAGGTAAAACAAGCAATATTGTCCGCACACCATACTGTCCAGGCTTTGCAACGTTTTAGTATTCCAACACCACGTCTCTGTGCCTTGATCCATGAAGTCTGTTAAATCGGGATGGAGGGGTGGTAGGCCGTACGGATCAAAGTATTCACCCTGCTCTTCTGTCAAGTACACGGCCACCCAGTGTTGACCGGGCCGATCCATCGGGTCTGTGTTCAGGACGTAAGCAGCCGGATACACACGGTCTAATGGGAACACGTCTCGGGCGAACACTCCTTGAAACACCCTACGTGTTCCTGGGTCAGTCTCCAGCACCGTGGTTATCTGGTCTGTATCCATGTTAGGTGGCGAAGTCACACAGCACGTTACGGCTTTTATCGATTTGAATGATGTTGTCAAACTCAGCGTAGCAGATCACATTGATGGTTTTCGGTAAAGGTGTCCCGAAGTGCAGTTCCAAGCGTAAGTTGCCTTTCTTGATGATACTCAGTTGATGATCGTTGTCTAAGGTGGGAGTCAGATCGAAACAGAACAATGTGTACCCTCTGCCGAAATCGTCTCGACTGATCATATTTCCCTCGTCTTGGTTGATTTGGCCAGTAGCTGTGAAGAGGTTCAGATAGCTCCGGATGTAATTGTCCGTTCCAAAGTTAGGTTGTAAGGGGCGTGCCGGTACCTGTTGGCCATCCACATGCAGGGCCACGAAATTGATGTTGAACGCTTTTAGGTTGAACGGATTCCTCGAGAGAGTCCCATTATAACTCACGTTCTCCACACAGGCTAGGGTTAAACGCTTGGGCAAATCCCCCAGGAACAGGTTTTCTTGATTGACAATCATATTGCCTTTAGGAACGGAAAAGACCTTGGTCTGTACTCGTCGAATCGGGTACTGGGCTGGTTTTTTCTCCAAGGCTCTGATGTGCCCCAACTGTACACCTGGGCTGGGGTTCACTTTGCGTACAAACAGACTTGCCTCTTGGATGACAATGTTATACTCGAGGTCCTCATTCGGGGCCATCAAGGCAAACGCAGGCGTTGCGCGCACTAGTCGTATTTTGACAGGTACTCCATTCAAGAGGTATCGGTCCTGCATGAATAAGTCCGCATGCAGACGTCCCATCATATCGACCGAGTGACTCTCTGCTGTGGCATCCACTCTCTCCGTATAGCCGGCATTATCAGGACTCGCTTCCATGTTGCCTGGGGTATCTCGGTAGAACAACGGGGCTGTCAAATACGACTTTTTAGCGTCACGCCCGTAGGATAACAGTGTTTCGATGTAGGCTCGGTACGGGTACGTGTTCGTCGAGGCGCTCACCAGTTTATCACTCAGGGCTATATCCACTTGCTGGAATAGCGAATGAAGCCAGAGATTCACTGGACCCACGGGTGCCTCTGCTTTCAGGACTGTCCCATCTTTATTGGTGATTTTAGCTTTCACATATAGGTACGTATGGGCTAAATCCAGGTAGGTCGTATCTGCGTTGGTGATGGTGAATTCAATGGGGCCTGTGGCTGTAATGCTGGAAAGGGGCAGATGTTCCACCCACTGACCCTCTTCGGCACTGGTCTGAGTAGGTGGGACGGTCCATAAATCAAATTCACTGTTGGTAGAAGGACACGACTCGGCATGGATGAAAGCCATCTTTAAGAAAAGATATCCTTTGTCTTCTTCGATGTGCGTTGTCGCTGGGTCGGTCGTCGACTGGTGCGTGGTCTCGGTGGGGCAGCTCTTTTATTCCCTACGGTGCGTTGTGCTTTGGCCACCAAGACGCCTCCCGCTTCTATGGCCCGCCGTTTCAAGGATTCTTTGGGTGCCGTACCCCCCCAAGACATCACCGGCCACTTGCAGTCCACTGCGCACCGCTTGTTTGCTGATCGCTTTGACCCCACGCGTCACCAAGGGCAGGAACGTTTTGACGATGCTCCCGAGTATGTTCCCCAGCCCATGTCCTCGTTGCATGCGTGTACCCGCAAAGACAGGAAAGTTACCCCCGGCCTGTTTGGTGTAATGATCGACGTAACTGGCTGTATGGCATTGATAAGGCACCTTCATTATGCAAAGTAAACCGCTCGGACTTGACGGAAATGAAGTGTCAGCACCACTTTTCCTCGTTCGAATGCCACCGGTCGTCCCGTGTCGTCTCTTATATCGATGACGATGGAGCTAATTTCGGTCTGACTGACCGGTAGATACACGATATGCCTGAAACTGTGGGTGACTTGAGCTCCATACGTGCCTTTCACCGGGCAGACGCGCAGTAGAGGTACGTTGCTGTCGCCGACAATGTGTGCATCGACCACGTCCGAGTAGACGTACAGGCCATACATACCACCACGCATGTCCATCGGGATGTGGCCTATCTCGCCGGCGGGGCCAGCGTACACCTGGGAATTGAAACCCAACATTTGCTGTCGGGTAGCACTGAGTTCGACACTCACGTTGGGGCTGAGCGTGAGATTGGCCTTGTCGTTGTGTGCGTTGTAATCGAAGTCCACATGATTTTTGAAGGGGAAAGATTTGATGGGTTATGAAGTATTCGTGACGTCTCGTAGAGACTTATAATGCATCAGACTTCTCAGCCCACCCATGAACTCCTTGGGGGTATCGTATTGACCTTCGGGTAGTTTGAGTCGAGTTTCTTGTCCTTCGTAGGTCACCTCGTACCATACTTCATTGGCTCGCACGTTGTACCACGAGTAAGGGTATTGGATTTCCACGAGTCCACATTCCCAGCGTCCAGGTAAATGCAACGGTTGTGGTAACTGGGTCACGTACTTGGTCAAGGTGTTGTCAGGAAACACATCAGCCGAGCTGTTACTGGGTAGGGTGAGGTAAAACATGATGACTGAGCTGTCCTGCTGCTGCTGTTGGTTTTAATACTTCTCCCAGCCCTTGGGCGCTAATCGTCGTGATGGTCGCGGTGACTTAGGTGGCCCTCCGCAGTTTCGTAGTAATGGCCCCTCTCTAATTTCATAATACGATAGACTGCCCTTGTTCTGCTACATCATAATTCTTCTTGTCTTCTTAATAGCTTATATCTATAATGCCATCCTATTCAGCATTATCAACGCTGCAAACGAGTACGTACAAATCGAGTGCTGGCTTCGTCTACACGCTGATCGGGATCATGGAGTAAAGTTTGTCCTGCCTCAGTTATGCCCCTTGGGTGTGACTAAAAATCGGGACTCATTTACGGGAAGAAAATCTGACAAAAAACGGTTAGGTTAACATCCCCTTTTTTTGCCTTTTTAAGTTGAGACCGGACCAGGGAACGTGAGTAAGAAGTTTAATTGAAATCGCTCTTACAGATTTTTCTGGAAATTGAGCCGAATTTGACCATTTTTCGACATTTTTAAGGGGTTTTCTAGGAAAAATGAAGCAAGCATGGAGGAGAATGTTCGAGTTAAATTTTCTATAACATAGCAGTGTTATATCTTAAAATAATAGTTTCATCATGCTCTTTCAGAAAATATATACATATAAGTGATTTGGGTTGAAGATTTTGCGACAACTGGTGGCCTAAAAACGGACCCATAGTCTATTCCATGCCGAATAAAAGAATCTCCGGAGTGCACCCTTTAAGGCATAATAGTGGAGTCTATGCATTATCTTAATGTAGACTCCGTTACGGAGCGGAGATGTATCATTACGCCAGATTGTTTAATTTTGACTGCCTAGTTATACCTGAAGCGCTATTTTCGGAAGCAGGTGGAAAGAAGACCAGGAGTTCGATTAAAATAATCCACAGTGTGTCCATTAGTATACAATTGAGGTTACTGCATACTGTATTCCATACAGGAGTTATCTCCCCCTGGACTGAGATTTCGGTGGATATTATGGCAGAACGAGGTCCTATCAGAATGATATAAATTTGCCAGTGTAAATTTTCTTTACAAGAGAACCCATTTACAGTCCATAAAGGATGGAATGGATGTATATTATTATGGTTTTACAAATTATTTCTCAAGTTTCTGAAGTATTTCCCATGTTTCTAAGAGAAAATTGAGTGCAAAATTACCAATAATTTGACCTGGTTACATCGCTTATTTGCATTTTCCCGCGTTTCTGCTATCATTGGAAAGCGGAAAAGTAACCACGGCCTTCATATTGCCGAATGGATGACCATTATTAAGAAGAAATAGTTTAATTTTGAGTTTTGTTCTCGAAAATCCTGCTAGAATTGGCAAAAGTGATCAAAACAAAGATGGGGTAGGGGGAAAGTTATCGGTCGGATTTCCCAAAATAATATGTATAACTGGCAAGTGTTGTATACCGCCATACTCGCAAACACTCTGAGATTACGATACATGTGAATAATTAATTTCGTAAAAAACATCCTGCCCCTTAAGGTGGCCCTCCACAGTTTCGTAGTAATGGCCCCTCTCTAATTTCATAATACGATAGACTGCCCTTGTTCTGCTACATCATAATTCTTCTTGTCTTCTTAATAGCTTATATCTATAATGCCATCCTATTCAGCATTATCAACGCTGCAAACGAGTACGTACAAATCGAGTGCTGGCTTCGTCTACACGCTGATCGGGATCATGGAGTAAAGTTTGTCCTGCCTCAGTTATGCCCCTTGGGTGTGCCTAAAAATCGGGACTCATTTACGGGAAGAAAATCTGACAAAAAACGGTTAGGTTAACATCCCCTTTTTTTTGCCTTTTTAAGTTGAGACCGGACCAGGGAACGTGAGTAAGAAGTTTAATTGAAATCGCTCTTACAGATTTTTCTGGAAATTGAGCCGAATTTGACCATTTTTGGACATTTTTAAGGGGTTTTCTAGGAAAAATGAAGCAAGCATGGAGGAGAATGTTCGAGTTAAATTTTCTATAACATAGCAGTGTTATATCTTAAAATAATAGTTTCATCATGCTCTTTCAGAAAATATATACATATAAGTGATTTGGGTTGAAGGTTTTGCGACAACTGGTGGCCTAAAAACGGACCCATAGTCTATTCCATGCCGAATAAAAGAATCTCCGGAGTGCACCCTTAGCTCTTGGTGGTTGCAGGGGGTGGCGTGGTAAAAGGGGTGAAAACGTAGGTGCCCGCCGTGGTGGTGATTTGGGTGGTGACTCCGGTTCCCAAGGTTCTGGTGGTGTACTCACATTCTGCATAAAGGCCCAGCGCTCGGGGTTCCCCACCAATTCCTGTGGTACATGCATGTCTTTCAAGCCTTGAGCGAAGACCTCCCATCCTCGAGGATTCGTGTGCGTCCTGCGTTGACGCATCAGGTCATTCACTAAATCCGTCATGTGGGTCCCGGGGACCACCTGATTCTGTACCAGGAGTTCGCCTTTATCATTCCAAGTCATGTTAGGATTCTGTTTCATCCGTTGTAATACCAGGTCAGCTTGTTTCTTGAACGAGGCAGGTACACTCTTCAGGACTTCGTCTTCGACCCACTGTGGGGCTGTGGAAGGTACCCCACCCGGCTGTTGGAACGGTGCTGAGGTCGGCGGTGTGTCACGTGGTGATGGTGGTGGTGGTGGAGCAGAGAGGGTTTTGTATTGGTCCATGAACGTCATGTACCGCTGAAGCGTCTCATTGTACCGTTGTACTTTCTCACTATCGCTTAACCCCGGTCTCTGTAAGATCTGTTGCATCTCTCCATCGAGGGTGTTTATCGTCTTCACCGTAGAAGGGACAGGATAGGGCGAATGGAGGTTTTGAAGGAGCCGAGGTTCGACGAGGACCATTTTTTTCGTGTGATTCATTGTCGGCCGAAGAGTCCACCCAATACTGGACCCAACACGGAAGCGGCCAACGGTGCTAAGATAGCCCCGAGAAAGCCGCCTTTCTGTAACACCTTTTTCTTTTGTGTTTGAGACACTCGCTTCTGGACTAAGGTTCTTAGACCTGTCTTATGCTTGGCCAACTTGGTCTTCTGAGCCGGAGTCAGTGGTACGTTGCCTTTTAAGATATTGAGTCCAATCTCGCACAGACAGCACACGAGAGCAGGGTCCGCACCGCGTACAATGGTTCGCACCAACTCGGGTGGGGCCGTCTTCAATACACGGAGCGTAGGAGCGTGCTTCCGTACTCGCGCAGACATCCTGTACAACTAATGCTAGAACCCACAATTCTGCTCTTTTTATCTACTTCAGAGACAAAAAATCAATCCTGCTGTGGTATTCATTCTTTTTTATTATCCCCATCATCAAAACACACACACCTCAGCTGGGGGAGCCACTGTAGGTGTGTTTACATTATTTTTGCATGTACACGTGGTGAGTCTCTCCGGGAAAGATGCCGGTCCGTAGTCGAAGGTGGTCGGGGGTGGTTTGCTTCAGGTCGAAGAGCATATACCCGTGCTGAGGGGTTGTGGCATCTTTAAAGGCTTCCAATGCAAACGGTGTGCGGCCGGGATACATCTGTCTCGCCAGGTGCAGCAGTTGAGTGGTATCTCTCGGGTTTTTGAAGACCACCATGTAGTGGGCATTTAAGCTGATGTTCCGATGTTCTTTGTTTTTACTGAACAGATTCTGCACAATGTAGATGATGCTGAGCCGTCGATGATGGCTGCCTTTGGTAAAGAGTTGGGTGACCCGCGCATCCGTCTCCGCCATGAGATCATCCAGAACCACCAAGGTGTCGGGTTCCAAATCGACCAGGTTAGGTAGGCCTTCCACGAACGTGATGTGGGGCATTGCTGCATACGCTTCCTGCCATTCTCCGTAACACCACACGACTCTGGCAATGGGTGGGGTGATCATGCTGTCGGCGTGTTGAAGGAGCTTCCTGACGAAGTGCGTTTTGCCGGAGCCCGTCGGTCCTGCGATGACGCAGGTGAAGGGATGCTGCCACCGAGGGTCCATGGTTGGAGGTGTATCCGCTGTCGTGGTAACCCGCTCTTGTAAATTTGGTACGAGTGAACTGGAGTGGTGGTGGGTACAACGTCGGTCGTCGTTGTCTGTTCACGTTCAGGGATGATGATGGTGGTGATGGGTACAACGTGGGTCGTCGTTGTCGGTTCACTGTGAGGTATGAAATCCGGTGGGTCTTGAGACGTAGTAGGTGTACTTGGTGTAAGTGTGGAGCTTACACTCGTTGTGGCTTGTACACGGGGTGTGGAGGTGGTGGTGACTGGGCTCGATACGACTGGTGCTCTCTGTAGACCAGTTTCACTGATGGCTGGTGTTCGCAGTTGGTTAAGTAACGTGCTGACATAGGCTACGTCGTAAAACACACCTCCGTACAACACACTCAGCAGGGTTAGCACTAGTACACCAAAGCCTACTTGCACTTTGCGCGTTTTGGAAGACGCTGTGTTCAGAGACGGTTGCACCGTGTTCATGGTCGGACGTGGAATGTAGGATGACGGCAGTGGTGTCTGGTTTGATAGCCGTTTCATCTGGTTGGCAGCGACCCAGGAATTGAAGGAACTGGGCCAGCCTTGCCATTTCACGAAATGAAACAGTTTGCCACGTCGACGTTCCGTTTTCAAAATCTGCTCCACCGTGTAGTAGTCTTGCTGTGATTTTACGACAGGCTGTAATTCCGGCTCGTGAAACGTCCCTAGCAACGGTTCCCCTTGAAGATCTTCCAGTTCATAGACTCGCCGCTGTCGGGGTAGGCGCCGTTTAATCAGGAAGTGCTCATCGCTCCAGTTGGGCAAGTAACTTTTCTCGAACTTGCCCTTGACTTTACTGATCCGTACAGGGTCCCCGACCTTGAACATCTCCTTCGTCGTTCGCTGCGATGGCCTGGGGTACAAGACACGCCGGACTTGGGCTTCATTGCGTTGGGTCACGGTAATGGGGGCTCTCTGTATACTTCGATGATAGGCTCGATTGTAACCCCTCACCAGTTTCGGGAGAACATCGATGTACCGCCTTGTATTCTTATAGGTGAAATATTTATACATGCGACCTTTAAATGTCCTGTTGAACCTTTCCACCACGGATGCCTTGGTCTCGTTGTACGTATGGAAGAAGAAGACCTTCTGTTTCTTGAGAAAGGCTTGGAACGGTCTGTTGAGGAATTCCGTGCCTTCGTCGGTGTGCAAATACAAAGGTTTGCGCCCGGTCTTGAAGATGTCTTTGAACGCCGCTATGAGATTCGCCCCCGTTTTCGTCCGGATGGGTACCACCCACGCACACTTGGATAGGATATCGATGCACGTCAAGATATACCGATTCCCATCATTGTGTTTGGCAAAGGCGCTCATATCGACCAAATCCGCTTGCCACTGGGCATCTATTCCTCCCACGATGACCCGGTTCCGTAGAAAATGGCGACGGACAGCTCGATGTAAGGTATAGGTGTCTTGTTTTCTTAACCAATCTCGGACTTGAGCACGTTGTATCCCCTGGGGTTTGGCCGCTCGATAGAGAGCCGACAATGCACTATAGGCCGCCGGACTGTCGGGACTGTAGTATAAGTTATCCAACACCTTCTCCCAGCGCTTCATGATGACACAATGATGATGGACCCTGGCTCTATCGTTTATTTATAACGGGTATATCTTGGGCCGGAGTTTCTTTCTGATTTTCTTCATTGGCTTTCACAGTGTCCATGGTCAATGACCAGTCCAACTCGTCTGATGACCGCTTGATAAACACTTCATCCACATCTACCACGGCATCTTCCAATGCAGACCATAGATCAGGGTGAAGGGTAAAATGCACTGTACCCCCATCTAGCCGAGCCAATTGAGCAAAGAAAGGGCCGCGTCGGATATACACATCGTGACACAAGTGGATGAGATCGCCGTCCAGTTCACCAGACAACACCCGTTTGAATTTGGTCCAGCCCTCCCGGGACAGACGAATGTGAGCCGGGCACGGTTGTGTAGGGTCCGCATCACAGATGTCTCCCACCTCCTCCATGATATCGACCTTATCCGCATACACGTGCAGGAAAACCTCGGGGGTCAAGCTGAGATACGCCAGTATCATATGCTCCGCCATGGTCAGTACGTGAATGGTACCAGATTTGACTGTCTCTCGTATTTATAGGGACAACCCCGTGAGATCAAAGGATCAGGTGGTCATGTCACTGGGCTGACTGAGTCTAGCCGGGTAATCAATGGCATCGTCGTCGTCGGGTTCATGTAGTTGTTCATGGGGTTCAGCCAGCGCGTCCTCCATAGCACGAGCCCACGCCAACTGGTCTGATGATCGCTCGTCCGGTGTAAACAGCTGGTCCACAATAGGCACCACTTTCTCCAAGGCTGACCACAGAGCGGGGTCTAGGGTGAAGCCTCGCGTGGGGTCTTGGTAGCGGCCCAGGCGTAGGAAGAGGGAGGTACGGTATACGTAGATGGCATTGTCTATGTGGATGAGGTGTCCGTCGAGCTCACCGCTCAACATCCGTTTAAATTTGGTCCAGCCGTCACGAGGTAGTGTCACCGTATTCGATACGGTCTCAGCGGGCGCCCAGCAAATATCTCCACGGTCTTCCACCAGGGTGACTTTATCTTCATAGACGTGTAACCCCACCTGGGGTGTAAGGGGCAGGATGGCTCGTAGGTCGGATGACATGCTTGCTCCAAATGTCGAACGGTGAATGACACACACTCTGTCTGACCCTGGTATTTATAGTGTCAATACCACAGCGCCAGGGTCAATAGGGCACAGACTAGTATGAGGCCAACCAGCCGGCGCTGGTTCCGGCGTGAGCGCTCGTGGTCCATAGCCCGAGCATCAAGGATGGCTGTCATAGTCCAGTAGTGGTGAGTGATGGCACGCCTCTCCATCGAGTGCACTCTGTGGAGGACCGCTTCTGTGAACTCGTTCAGGATCTGGCGTCGTCCCTCGTTGTCGTCGCCATCTGCAAACATGGACCGGACCACTGCTCGGTAACCCGTGAATGAATTCACCACGGTGGCATACTGTAAAATGCGAGTCGCATGGGGCTGGATCTCCGCCATGGCTCTGCAACCGTAGAAATGAAGGTGCAGGATCCAGAGGGACGTGTTTTATAGACCAGATGTAGCTCTACGGGTGTAGTCCGTGATACGTACTATTCTGATGGGTTAGTCCAAAAAAGGGAGCAACAACAACAACACAGATTACAGGTCAATCCTTTTTATTATGCGTGAACATCATAGGAATGCATGTACTGACCTGTCTGTGGGGGGTTTCCCACAATGGCGTTCACCTTCGTGTCTTTTCGGGTACGTCCGTGTCTTTTCGTTAAAGTGCGTGTATTTTCGGTAAAGTCCGTGTCTTTTCGGATCGGTGACGTCCGTGTCTATCATCCGGGTACTTCGCGTCTGCGTAATGCGGCTCAGTCGTACACCAGTACACCAGTACAGTCTCGATCCTCGACTTGGATTACCAGCTAGCGTGCTATAAAAGGGAAGCGACCTTGCCGTTTCATCAGACAGTCTGTCAACCACCAAGATGTTCACTTGTACTACTTGCCAGAAGCAGTTTACTCGCCCAGAAGATTTGCGACGCCACGAGGCCTCCATCCACAACGATGCACGGTATACTTGTATAACCTGCGCACGGTCATTTAATCGGGAAGATGCTTTACTGCGCCACGAACGTTCATTCCACGAGGGCGCGACGGAACAATGTAAGGACTGTGGTCAACTCTTCAAACGAAGCAGTCAGTTGCTGCGACACCAACGGTTGATTCATGCCCCGTCTCCACGGTTTTGGCGACAACTTCCTACTGAAGAGGAGCCGCGGAAGGTCAGACCCAGTGAAGATAAGCCCGGGGAGACGAACGCCACTGGTGATGCGATGACGGAGAGCCCGCCTATACCCACAGTTGGGAAGAACCTGGATTTCCAACCGGACCCCACCGTTACGGTTTCGAGTGATACGTCATACATCGAACATTTTCTGGACGAGCCCATAAATGTTCCTAGCGATCTCTTACCCGAATATCATCCAGAGAGTGACATCTCTCGGCGCCATTGGACCATGACACGGTACTGTTTCCACCGTCATCGCCCTATTCAAGATATCTACAATTTCCCACTGACCAAGCTCACCCGTCTACGCAGCTACGTGGAAACCATCTTCAATGACCAACCTACGGCCTTCACATTAAATGTAGCATTTGGGTACATCTTATGCCATAAGGTGACGGGTGAATTGCGCAATTTCTATTCCAGTGCCCTCCACCCAGTGTACGACCAACCGTTTACCATCATTGACCGGAGGTCACTAGAGATGATGCTGGACCAAGTGGAACAATTGGATGTCTTGGGATGGGCCCAACAACAACGACCCAACACCAAGTGGACAGTGAAGAGGGTGACCAATGTTACATTTTTCCTTACCAAGGTGATTCACCACCGCCATGGGTTGAATGCGTCACTCGTGCACTGATGAATACCATAACATGCCGTACATGTCTACATGCTGATCATTGACTTGAGCTCAGTAAACATTAAATGTGACGGTGCGTTAAAACATGGTGTTTGATATTTCAATTTTGTTTTGCTGTGAACATACTTAGCATACCCAGGGCGGCTCCCCCAGCCTGGGTATGATGTAACATTGGGGATAATAAACTGTATGAACATTGCTGAACTTGTCGTTATTCATATTGGACCGTCTGACCTGGAGGTGACCTTTGACCTTTTGACCCGCGCGCGCGCACTGCCGGGGACGACGCGCGCACTGCCGGGGATGACGCGCACTTCCGGGGATGACGCGTGATGACGCGCGCGCCGCTCGCGCTGGGGCCAGGCCAGTGGAAAAGTGCCGGCGGTTGAACATACGGACGTCTAAGGGGAAAAACATGGGAACTCTTCTATGTTTGGAGGTAGTTTTTTAGTGAAAAACCCGGAAGTGACGTCACAACCCCACCACGTGACCTGCGCACCAGAATGGAAA
>JAVTVY010006492.1:0-42090 GCA_036873755.1 Hanleya hanleyi
ACACTCTTTTCTTTTATACCGAGTATACTAAATCAAGGTCGGATAACTTGTAGTATTTGGAAACGTAAAATATAATTGACCTGTTTTGTAAACTCATTTTGTTATTTTCTGTAGGTTAGATGGTTCGAACAACAAGTTGTTTTGAAAAGGGTCAAGCGTGATTTTACTGATGTGCCATATACGATGACGGATCCAAACTGGCAAGATCAGTGGTACTTGGTGAGTGATATCAAGTCAAAGAAAATAATTGTCATGATTCTAGATTCTCCGTACATCAGAGTCTGCACCTTCTATTACAGTGATACATGCGACACTATGAAACATAAATTCTTACCACAGACCCTCAAAACAAGAGTTTTGGGGGGTGTCAATCTTAATAAATTAATATCCTATCAATGCTCCCCAATCGTATATGTCGCTATGTAGGATCTTACTGATTTCAATTGAATTTTGTGTTCGGAGCGCCCAGCTCATGAATATTTAATAGTCTTACGACATCACGACCGCATTTTAACTACTTTACTTGCAACATCAGAAGATTCCCCCAACAGCTTGGCGTGTGCTTCGGCTGAGCCAACCAGAAAGCACTTGTCATTACGTTCCCTTCAAAGCACTATGAAAACCTCTCGGGATTGGTCAACACGCGCGTTAGATCCTGCAAGCGACATATCCAAATGGGGAAGCAGTTAGGATTTAATTTTAATTAGATTGGGGGGTGTGGGCGGTGGTATTAGAGTGAAGTGTCGAAATATGGGGTCTCTATACATAACCCCATGCTTTATATAAAAATACACCAAGGTGTGAAACGCACTTTGGGTGAAACGAGAAATAAACGGTTTACCTCCAAACAAAATACATCAGCATATTCTACAAGTGTCACTCTATATATTCTCGTCGTCAAATTTTTTTTTAGTAAATTTGTGCAATTTTATACCTTTGCCGGGCGATTCAAAATCCAACGTCACCGTCCATCCTTCCCGGCTCACCTATATTATGGCGGGCTTCTTTCTCAAGTCTGATTGGTCAATTGCGAATGTCGCGACACGCCTCCGGCAAACCTTATATGGAATGCCCATTCAACTATGGCAGACTCAGTCGACTGACCAGTCACAATTGAGAGAGAAGCCCCTCAGAATCTCATTGAACCGGGATGGATGGAAAGTGACGTTGGAGTATGAATCGCCCGGCAAAGGTATAAAATTGCACAAACTTACTAATTTGACGACGGGAAGATATAGAGTGACACTCAGTGAATATAGCGTTGGTGTATTGGTTGGGGAGGTAAACCGGTTATTTCTCGTTTCCCCCAAAGTGCGTTTCACACCTTGGTGTATTTTTATATAAAGCATAGGGTTATGTACAGAGACCCCATATTTCGACAATACCACCGCCCTCACCCCCCCCCCCCAAAAAAAATTCTTGATTTGAGGGCGTGTGATTCTGACAAGAGGAGAATGATCTTTCTGCTTCTTGCTTGAATAACTTAGTAAAGTAAGTAGGGGGGTGGGGGGTGAGGGGGGGGTCCGATAAACTCTTCAAATAGACCGTAACGCGATATGTTAAGTTAATACACCGTACTAGTCTTCACGAAACGTCCTATATAGGTCTACATTCAAGGAAGCTTACTTTGGTTTTGGTATCAACGGTCAAGGTCGTCCGTAAGTCTTGTTCGCGCGATACATTTCACCGAAACACACTGACATTTACGTTGAATTTAAAACCCTCAGTATCCCCAAAAAATTCTGTAATCATATTCGAAAATATTCTGGGATTGATTATTCATACAGGGGTATAGGGGGAAATAGTGGCCGCATTAAGAACTGCCTTTCAGCACTGATATAGTATCATATATGATCGTATATATGATAGAACCTGGTCATTGGATCATCTTCTTTATATCATTATATATTTGGCTCTGCTGATTATCGATGAAAAAGAAAACAATGTCATTCTGCCATTATTTCCATCAGGGGAATGTCCTTCCTAATTTGCAAACCAAGAAAAAATATCTTAGCAAGGTTGTTAGACATTTTTTCAGAAAGAGGATTTCTCGCTTTTACACTGCTATCGGTTCAATAGTATTCCATATGACCTCGGATATTCGTTTTTGAGGGCACAGGATGGCATCAACATAATCTGTGATTGGTGTGTATACCTATTCCGATGGAGTGTTAATTCTGTTTCAGCATCGACACAGACATCTAGATATGAACGTGATCCCATCCTGGCAAAAAGGTTATACGGGAAAGGGCGTGGTAGTCACTATACTGGATGACGGCATAGAGAGAACCCATACAGATCTTGTTGCGAATTATGTGAGTCCTTATCTCGTTTTTCCGAAACAAAAAAGCAAGGGAACCAACCACATTCAAAACTGACCTTGAGCTGGAGAATGACACCTCGCTTTCCAACGTGAAAGGAGATGGTACGAAAGGCGAAATATGTTTTAATGTAACGACAAGAGAAAATATATGTACACAATATGTGAAATTATGTCGATTGCCGTATTATTATAGTTATGACATGAAATTGAAATCCGCAGCATGTGATATTTCGTGAGAAAAAGGGGTGTAAATCGAGTCATTCAAAGCGAATTTTCAGCAGTGCAGAAGGTGTAATGCAACCGCACAAACATGGCGCTTTGGTTCAAGGAGTCCTTTTCGTCTAAATGTGTTTTTTGAATGACTCATTTGAGACCCTTTCTTAACGAAATAGCACGTGCTGCGGATTTCAGTTTCATGTCATAACTATTATCATACCGCAATCGAGCTAAAACTTTCAAATATTGTGTACATATAATTTCTCTTTCCGTTCCATTAAAACATAATCATTCTTATATGATATTTTATTTTTTCGATTGCAACCGCACCACGTATAGGCCAAAATCCCGTCTTATGGTACCATCTCCTTTCATGAAACCTTTTACACGAGTCATTACCGTTACAAGAAACTTATTGATGCAGATGCATCAATGCCGGCGGAAACGTTTGTAGCTTATAATCTGCGTATTACAAGCCGATTACGTAGGCAACTGGTGAATACAGGTCACGATGCCTTATGGTTAAAAAAAACGTCGATTTGTTTGTTTTCATTAAAGGTTTGACTAATGTAGTTCGCGCAAGGACCCATCTGTGGGGAAAGCGTGGGGTTAGCCGGAAGCTATTACGGTTTTTACAACAGCGTGAACTTTCAACATTAGCATATTACTTTTAGAATAAGAAAGGATTTCGAATGTTCATTCCACCGCAATAAAGAATATGTTCGGCAGTATTCTGCTCTTGTCCATTACAGTGGTGAAATGCACATAGCGGAACGGTCGCATTGATAGCTAACCTTGAGATTGCTTCTTGAGATTGTGGGTTGTAAAACACAACAACCTTGCAATGAATGCTTCCCTTTATGGGCGTGCAAGCTAACACTGTCTGCATGTTACAAGACATGTAAAGGCAGACCGTGTTTATCGTATGGAGACTACAGTTGGTGTGGTGTTATATAGCGATCCGGAAAGAAAAGCGCTGCATTTTTTATTCCATTGCCTTGTCTGTCCTCCTCGTCAAGCGAAAAATTGCGAGGAACATTTGTTCGATCAGCCATACGCAAAGCACTCCGGGAATCAAGCCACGTGATAACCATCGACATCGTCTGTCCTCATATCTGACAGTTTCACATTTAGGCCAGACAAAAAAAATATGCGTTAATGTTCATGTTTTTGAACATGACGTACATGCTGACTCTAACAGGTCAGGGAGAAGCATTAACTGGGATATATTTCCCAATTGGGATAAAATATCCCACTTTGGATTTTTTTTTTTACTTCCATATTTTCCTAGTTATTCTGTTTGTTTAAAAACATACCGGTACAACAGTGGTGATTGATGGGAAGTATACAGCAGCAACAACACGAAAAAATAATGCACGTAATTTTAATATCAGGGAGAATAACTTCGGCGAGAAAAAGTCACAGAATTATACAGTCGGTAGAGTTTAGCTGATCGGCTAACGAGATCACGTGGTGTTGATTTCCGGGAATTCCCTCATATAGTTGCCGAAAGTAGGCTGAAAATGGATACACATGATCCCAGGTTCAGTGTTACCGCGTATAGATGACCCAGATGGTTACAGGTTGCATATGGTAGTTAGTAATATCGTCGCTATATGGCCGAGATAGCGCTGAATGCGACGTTAAACCCTAACTCATTCACTCACACTCATATACATGAACGCTAACGCATATTTTTTTGTCTGCTCTGAACGTGAAACTGTCAGATATGAGGTCAAACGATGTCAAAGGTTATCACGTGGTTTGATTCCCGGAGTGCTTTGCGTATGGTCCGATCCACGCCAGTAAGAGCGGTGTACTCGCGAGCGGAATACAGGAAGTCGCCTAATTTCAGTCGTTTTGAACAAACACAGGTATGCTTTCTGTGATACAATGCTTTATTATGGTATAGGCTGTTCGAATATGCATAGTTGAGAGTTCATTTGAAGAACAGCTGATCGGCCGGGGTCAAGTGAGGTCATCGATGCAGTTGTTTCCCCTTCCGTATCTCCTAGACTAGACTAACTCACCAGCTGGGTAAAGGGGCAATCCCCCGTGGTTATATGCAAGGCATCTCGGCTCATCCTTGCCTTGAAAATGTGCAAAATAGAGGAGATTTCTTGTATATTGATCATGTAATGCGGAGAATAGCTCATTCCATATTGAATATACCAAGGGCATATATAATATATTTTATCAATTGGAAGGAGAGATAATATTGGAAAGTTTCACTCATTCCATGATATTTAGTAAACACATTTCAATTTCATAGTATAGTTAGGCCATCGGGCATTCGTTTCAGCAAGCCGGTATATACTGTGTAGTAATAATGATAAATTGTTTCTATTCTCGAGAGAAAACCCATATATTGGTTGCAATTGTTTTAACCCTACCTGGCCTGGGGGCATTATGGCCCTCCCTACCAAACTTTCTGCACTATCTCCGGAACGGTAAAAAATGGAGAGCTGAAACTCCGTGACTTTATAGTTTATCCTATTGGGGTCATATTGAGCCTATTTGCATAACCCCCCGAGCAGAGGATCATGGGTAAATTCAAGATGGCGGCCACGTGGGGTACCAGAAAAGTGATGTTTTTCAAAATTTCTGTTTTTCCGCGATGAAAAGTGGGCAAAAACTATTTTATTTCATATCATATTAATATTTGCTAATTTTCCGTGCTGTTTTTGTGGAGAAAATTACAAAAATAAAAAAAATCGGAAAATCTGACCGAAAAATCGACCAAAAAATGTCGTTTTTGAAAATGACGTCACTGTGACGTCATTAAAGCGGCCATCTTGGCTTTTTTACATTTTCTGGTAGAGCTTGATCCAAGGGTATAGTGTGATAAGTTTCAGCCCCCTAGCTAAAGGGGCCAGAAAAAGAATTATGGGGGGGATTTCGGCCCCCCCCCCCCCTCCAGGCCAGGCCAGATAGGGTTAAGCTGTAAAGAATGATCCTTTTTGCCATTTTCCATGATCAATTGAGGTCGCTATACTAATTCGTTAGTAAAGGGTAACTTTGGTTTAGAAAGACGAAATACCGATTTTTTTTGTCTACGCTACTGTATGTAACATAAAACATTCACAATATTACGGTTCGTATTTGTATGATGGCCGAGAAGGGACATCGCTGTATTGTGTTAATGAATCTGGACCGACACACGATGCGAAGTCGCGAAGCCACGATGCGAAATGGCGAAGCCACGATGCGAAGCGCGAAGTCACGATGCGAAAGCGAAACAAAGCATTGCAAAGCCTGGAAGCGAAGCGCGAAGTCACGATGCGAAGCCACGATGCGAAGCGCGAAGTCACGATGCGAAATCAAAACAAAGCAGATGCGAAATCAAAACATGAAGCGCGAAGTCACGGCACCTAACTTCGCATCGTGGCTTCGCCACTTCGCATCGTGACTTCGCGCTTCGCTTCCAGGCTTTGCAATGCTTTGTTTTGATTTCGCATCGTGACTTCGCGCTTCGCATCGTGGCTTCGCGACTTCGCATCGTGACTTCGCGCTTCGCTTCCAGGCTTTGCAATGCTTTGTTTTGATTTCGCATCGTGACTTCGCAACTTCGCATCGTGGCTTCCCCACTTCGCATCGTGACTTCGCGCTTCGCTTCCAGGCTTTGCAATGCTTTGTTTTGATTTCGCATCGTGACTTCGCGCTTCGCATCGTGACTTCGCGCTTCGCATCGTGGCTTCGCGACTTCGCATCCTGCCTTCGTGTGATTCATAACACAATACAGCGATGTCCCTTCTCGGCCATCATATATTTGGGTGTGGAGCTTTCAATGACAGTCGTTTACTTTTTGACACATCGTCGAATGTTCATTTCAAGGCAGCAAAGACTTTGTCCAACATTCCTCCGTTCCCATTCTACACTGCAATGTATTTCAACAGACAACAGAATACTGTAAAACGCAACAATTAACACAGCACTGAACTTCGAAGAAATTTGCTTTCTGATTGCGGCTCGACACACAACAATCATACCGTCATACATTCATGCTTTGAAAAGGCAGCCGATTTAAATTTGACGTCGCACTACATGCCGTGCTGGATGATTTAAGTGTTTCATTGTCTGGCCAACCCCACGAACGAATGCGGTGGAAATGCACATCACTTGGATAGGAATAAACATTCGACAACAAAAGACAACGGCTTCTGCTGAAAGGCCACGCTAAACTAAGAACTGTAGTAAGGAACAAGAGCCGCATACTGCCAAAAATCTCTTCGTTGCGATGGAATGAACATTTGAAATCCTTTGTCATTCTAAAAGTAATATGCTAAATGTTGAAAGTTCACGCTTTTGTAAAAACCGTAATAAGTGCTTGCTGGCAAAATGTGCACATGAACCGCATGTCCAACTAGGACTTTGAAAGTAATGTTCTCTGGTTGACGTATTAAGTCACTTCACACAGACTGATGTAAGAGTTCGCGCTGTGGCATTATATGGGATCCATCATCAAGCCACTATTTCTTTATTGATGTGCGTCATTGTAAATTAAGCCTAGATCGACTTTCTTTGCACATCAATCCGGTCCGCGTGTTTTACTGTTGCGAGTTTTTAGTAACTCGCAGTTCAATCTCAAACATTTTGCTGCAGACGTACAGCTGAATAACTTGATCATGTATGGTCATCGATTTGGTCTCTCAGCCATAATAAAATAGTACTAAAGGACATTTATTCGATGAATTCATTATAACAATATTAATATTAATGTGTTAACCACGAACGGGTGATACAATCCTGTCGTTTTACGATATGAAACTAGTTGGGTCACTCCACGGCACGTCTGTGAAGTATGGCTCGAGAAAACACCTGTTACTCGTCGAATGTCAAGATGGCCGCTCCCATGTTTACCGAATTCAGATATCCGGCGGCAGCGCCGCCGGAAATGAAAGTAAGCCTACATGTACATCTTAATCGTTATCAACACTTATCAGTTCATATGGTTGGTTGCAATTCATTGTGGAATCGCTGCCACGCTGGTACACGCGCCTTAGTATACCTGTCAATTTTTCCCATTCCCTTTGGTAGAAGAGTTCTGCAAAAACAGTACTTATCGGGAGAAACTGCTTTGCATTATCAACCCCTAGAGCATGTTTCTGATCATTGATTACCCAGTAATCCTGCCTTCCTCCCATTAAAGAGGCCGGTCCGCCTTCAATATTACAGAGTTACACTTTCCTAGCTAGCTTTAGATCAGACATTCAATATTCAGCCGTCGTCCACAAAGGAATTTCCTCGTCAATGATCGAACGACCTACTACGTATGACAGTTATCACCAATTACATATGTGTATGAAATAAAACAAATAAAAAAACACAAGATGGTTTCCGACAAGAGAGAAGTGGTCAACAATTTTCAATGAGGTCAGCATGATCTGATGATTGATGTTAGCTACATAAAATCCTAATCACTGACCATTATTCTTTATCCAGATGAATGAGTTTAGTTTAATGTCACACTCAAGGTTATTTCACTCATATGGTGACAGCCAGGTTTAGAGACGGAGGGAGCCGGATTACCCGGTGAGAACCACCGCCGTCGGCAAGTAACTGGCAAGTTTCCACACATGCATTAGCGGGGCTGGAACCCGTGTCAGTATGGAAGCTAAGAATGTCCGGTGGCTTAGGGTGTCCGGGTCCTATCTCCCAACCCAGCTAGGGCATCTTTTTCCTCGTTGAGGGCAAGTGTCCGTCCTTGGTTGCAATAGAAAAGGATATGAAAAGGGACACTAATCACCAGGACATTCTTATCCATCACACCGGTTCAACCATGGGAGGCTAACGATCATCGGTCAGACGCAATAGATCACTCGCCCGCCAAGGGGCCCTTTATTCAAATGAATTCCAAGTTGTTTCCCGAGTATGTATCTTAGTCATTCTTTGATTGTGGCTGTTCATTTGAACACCATCGAGAATTAGAACACATTATTTTATTATACCGGAAAAGTAGACATGCAGTGTATCAGGAATATTTTTGTAAGATTCTCCACGAATTCAGTTAATTCGTATCCATTTAACAAAATTATGGTTATTTTTTTAGAATGAAATCAGCAACGAACACCTGATATGAAATGTGCATGCTATAGCTCAATGTGGCGGGTATAGCGTAGACTAGAAAGAAAGTACGATTTTAGTTAGATCACATCGATAAATTCGGCTCATCGGCCGTCAGAGCTGAACAAATTTCCTCGTCCTGACAGCAGCAAAATACTAATCACCATCAAGCTAGTATGCACTTGGCATTCACACCATCACATATGCGCATACAATGGTCCGCATTTTGTTTGACTAATTGTTGTTCCATTGGACGCATATATGTTTGTTAGCAGAGAAATGAGCTATTACAGAGACGAAGCCCGATTGTCTCGAGACCATGCGCTATTGCCTCGAGACCGTGCACTGTCGTCCTCGAGACGGTGCGCTATCGCCACGAGACCTTGCGCTATCGCCTCGAGACCTTGCGCTATCACAAGTTACAGAACGTCATGTGACCGAGTTCCAACCAATCAGGATGAACAAATCTGGTATGAGGTATAGTAATATTAGCTGTCGAACTTGACCATCTGTTGTCATGAAATCATGTTAATGAGGATGCGCCGCATTAATTATTTTTATAATTCTAGGATCCACTGGCAAGCTATGACGTAAACGGTAGAGACCCTGACCCGATGCCCAGATACGATCTGACAAACGAGAACAGGTGAGAAATAAGGTGAAAGATTGACTGCACAGTCATTTGAAGACGAATAAAACAATTAAATAAATCTTCTTCTTCTGAACTATTCTTTCTAACGTTCAGACACAAATGAATCCATTCATAATAGCATATTTAATTTGGATTTAGATTGGAAAAGAGGAAAAACTGAAAATAAGGATGAAAACAATAATAGTGTTTTATCTATTAAATATATCTTTTATTTACTTTCAAACTGTGCATATGAAAATTTTACTTGTGCAGTTTCTTGACAGTACCATATAGGGTGGACGCAACCTTTGCGGTTTAATGGTGACCCCTGTTACTGAGAACAAGTCTAACTAGCGGGGCTACTTTGTTGTGTCGCCCACCGCGGGACACACACCTGACTGTCTAGCTCAAAATCGATATCAAGAGGCTCAGATTTGTTCCTCTGAGCTTCACAGAGGATTTGTAGTAAAACATTGAGAACTTCAATGGTATCAGAACTATTCATCCTTCGAGACCGTGAACAACATTGTGTTGTTTTAACTAAAATGTTTTGCTAAAACGGCTTAAACATGTTTTATGTTGAAATCAACATGGCCTTATGCTGAACTCCATATATCAACACACAATCTTGTTTAGTTCAACACAAATTTGCTAAAATGGCTTCAACACAATGTTTTTCGCAGTGTGATAGCAAAGTCGCTTCTGCCAGCCCATATTCTTTGATGGAACCACGTGACAGAAACTTCTTGTTAGCAGCGGCTAACAATTCCGTATGTGGTGTGGGCGTGGCCTTCGCTTCCTCCATTGGCGGTAAAGTATATCCAACGTCTCCACATTGCATTCACCATATAGCATGCTCACTCATAATGTCCCCGTCCCCTCACGTTAGGATACAGTTAGCCATAACCATAAGCCAACCAGGATTTGAGCCAACCGATGCTCAACGCTGGATCAACGTTGCTCATCGGCAAACGGTACTTCAGTCAGAAGTGCCAACCGAAACCCAACGTTAACCCAACGCTTGCCATCGACCATGAGCCAACCACGACTTTTGTCCACCGTGCCAAGCGATATTTAACGTTGGCCCAATGTTGATCAACGCAAACAGGGAGAGAGAAAGACAGAGAGTGTTAACGTCGCGTTCAGCAATATTTCAGCTATATATAGCGACTATTGCAACCGCCAACATGAGCCAATCAAGACTGCCTCTGTTTATCAAAGCAGTAGACAGGTAGCGGCTGTAATTTTGAATTTAGGGCAAATTTTGTTACTATTAGTTAACACTCGGCACGGTCTCGTTCTATAATGTAAGATATAGTATCTCGACTCGCAAATTGGCACCCATGTTCAAGGCACAGTATCATGCCGAAACTTCGAGATACGCATGTCAGCTGTAGGATTTCCGTTGCCATGGAGGTCGGCTTGCGATGAACAGCCAGGAGAAACACCTCAAATTAAGCTAGATCTTTCGGGGCAGAATCAAGGGATTATTCAGTTCATTCAGATATATATTTTATCTCCTGATGAATTTGAAATACCACGAGAACTGTATGTTAGGAGACACACATCCATTAATCTGTGCTGTTTCACATGTGCGGCGGATCACGTTTACAGCTTAGACTCGTACCTTGCTCTCACGGAGATCTGAGGACAACCAATGAGTAACCATCTGCGACTGCCTGACGTCACCGATCCAGATCTGGACCGGTGACGCCAGACTGGCATGGGCACAGAGTTCATTTCTTCGAAATAAATAGGTAAATTTCATCGCAAGAGTTACTGCGTTGTAGTTCTGGCCGCCATAAATCACCCGACATGAGGAGATATTTATGTGGTTTCTTCAAACGGAAATAAATTTTGAAATCAGAGAAAATTTGATCCACCAATCAGCGAGTCGCTTATGGCGAGATGGTTACTCAAGTGCTTGTCCTCAGATCTCCGCGAGTCTGGGAGCAAGGTACGACTCTAGGTTACAGCTGAGAGCTGTAAAATCCTTACACCATTAGTGCGATCAGATGACTTCGACGGAGTCGGCCGAGTAGTCGCGAATATCTTCGTTAAAAGACCAAAAAGCAAACCAGATGCTGTATAACATTCACAGCCAGGTTTAACCTTACAAACAACACCAGTGCATGTGAATCAAAGTTTCAAAACAGAGCGGGGTACAAACGACGACTGCCGAAATGCGGCGAATCATGTCTAGATTAAGGGCTTAGTGAACCTGTTGGTGTTGTTGTTAATGTTGTTGTTGTTGTTGTTGTTGTTGTTGTTACAGTGTAATTTGGAAAAAGCTGAAAAAGGGTATGCCTGAGGATGATGTAATTGCATGTGTAGTGTTTAAACGTTAAATACTGAGAGTGCAAGCATGAAACACGATAATAAAATGAAAAGCTTACCTTAATTTTTAACCATACAGTTGCCTATGAATATTAAATAATTTCCCAAATTTATCTTTGTTAGTTGGTACAATTCACTGTCAAGTGTATGGTTAGAAATTAATCGCCTGTGTCAATAATGGTATGGTAACCTTTTTCTGTATCTTGCAGGAGCTTATTTCATAGTGTTTATAATTTACACTGACCAAAAGTAAAACAGCCTAATGGTGAGATTTTCACTTTATTGTCCAGTGTCATGCTTGAAAACTCAGTATTTAACATATCCTCAATTTCAGGAACTAATGAAATGTCGTTATCTTCAGGTATACACGTTTCAGTTTTTTACATTAACAACAACAACACTCGGTTCACTAAGGCCTTGAAGGGTTGACGCCTATGGCAAACAGTATTCAATCGGTTATTTGACAAATTTCACAGATATATCAAAAAAGATTTCACATGACCGCCTTCACCTTTCAAGGGTGATGAATTTGCCTAATCACCCTTAAATGATGATGACCCAAATTACAAGCGTCTGATCTGTCATTCATAATTCAGTCGTCGTCCATTAAAGAATATCCGCGTCTCTTATCCAAAGACCTATTCCGTATTCCATATAAAAGTATTAGCATCAAATTCAAAAAGACAATCTTAGTATACATAAACGTACTCTAGTTTCCTGCAAGAGAGAAATGGTCAACACTTTTCAATGATGCCGGCAAGACATCACGATGTTCCAAAAATATCAAATCCGTATCGCTGATCAGTATTCCATAATATTCGTTGTAAAGTCATCATCTAGAGAATGATGTATCTCAGTCACGCTTTGATTGTGACTGTTCATATGAGCGCCATCAGGATCTTGAAGTACATGGCTTCATACGGCTCCTAGCCCCGGGTTAAGCGGAATTATGCACAAGTTACGAAACGTAATGCCATAGATCTTGCTTTCAGCATGCGATATGTATCGTCAAATTTGTGAAACCCTGAGTGGAGGCGTTTGGTGGTATAGCCCTGTTTTATACGTTTCCGCAACAATGTGTTTTGACGTTGATTAAAATCGTCACATTTAACACAGGATCTAGCAAATGCTACTAGGCGAGATATGTATACGCCATATACATGTCCAACTGGAATACTACTGTCCAGGAAGGGATAGTTTACGATGTCGAAATTGTAATCATCTCATTTGTCATAAAATCGACGAGAGAGAAGGCCCGCTCCATTTTTATATAGATATAGGTCTAAATACCATGTGCCTGTAGGGCTATCTGTAGTTTCCTTCAAATCCAGTGAAGGTGGATATGTATCCTTCACTGCGTCATTTATATAGCAGTTATCCACAGCGGGAAGATCGTCTGAAAAGCGTTTGGTGAATGAGAAGGAACGGGCTTTGAGTGGATCGGTTTTGAAAGCGCCTGCATATAGTCATATTCATAGGAGAACCGATATAGGTCAGCCAACAGGGGTGCACAATTAGTAAACTTTGGAATACTTTATGCTGTTGATCCATTGTGTTGCCAAATTCACATAGGAATTTTTAAAGAGAAATTCAAGCAACTCTATAAATAAACATCCCATGAAGGATATCTCTTGTATGTAGTGAATCTAAAGAATGCTTTATGGCTTCCGATAGTAATATATCTACGATCAGTTTTCTTGAACACAGATACTATTAATGAACTTAGACTGTCAATAAGGTCCTGATGAGGGATTGTAGTATAGAGAGTAGTGACCTTTAGCATCAACTTCAAAGACACTTTTAGTTTTTTTAATATCCACTTACATTCAACACCAGAGTTTTTAGAAATAGTGGCGCAATACCTTTCCCAAAATGCTTTTTCCTCCAGCTATGAATCTAGTTTTTGTATGAAAATTTATGCATTTTGGGAGTCCAGTATACTTTTGTTATGCCGTTAAAATTGATTGGAAGACAAATACCTCTTTCCGTGAGAAACGTGTACATATGTAAAATTCTTTTGGAGATATTTATTATAAAGTCTCAGTGTAGTCACGATAAAAATCGTGAGCTTACACGACATCTGAATTCGAAATAGAAAGCGACATGGCGCGAAAAGGGCGCCATATATGTGTTGTATGTGTTGTATATGTGTTGTAATTAAAGTCACCAGCATCCTGCAGAAGGGCCAGCTGAGCACGGGAATCCCAAAACCGACAACAGACAGCTATCTATAATTTGCATGTGTTCGCGGCCGATTCCCTTTTGGCCCTGGCAACGGAATATATCTCGTGAATGCCCACGGTGGTAAAACTTCAGTATAAATCAGGCCAAGTTTGAAACAAACAATGGCCTCATATATTGCTGGAGGTCGGTGGCCCCTAGATTCTGCGAATGCATGGTCAGTGGTTCCTAGATTCCACTGCTGAATGGTCAGTGGCCCTGAGAATCTGCCGTTGGTCAGTGTCCCCAAGATTCTGCTGCTGGCCAGTGGCCCCCAAATTCTGCTGGAGGTCAGTGGCCATATTCTGCTGTGGTCAGTGGCCCCCAGGATCTGCTGGTGGTCAGTGGCCCTCAGTTTTGCAAGGAAGACCAGACTCATTCATGACGTGAATACGTGAGTTTCGATTTCCGGAAACCTATTGGAAACTGGCTTGGAAACCGTGTCGCTACAGTTTGCAATAACTGTCGCTAAAGTTTCCAACGTGAGTTGGAATTCGGGTAACACACAAATAAGCCCACCGTACCATATGTGGAGCGCCACGTACAGGCTGCGGTAATTCGACTAATAATAGAGGTCTACACAGCCAGAAATATTGTGATATTGTGACAGCATCACCCAAAAAAGGTGTTGAGTTAGAGCCATTACCCTTTTCCATCATCATCTTAAAAAGATAATGGCTATCACCTTAGAAGGGTGACGGTTATCACCCTAAAAGTGTGATCAGCAATGAGTGCAAATGTTCAGGTCATCGCTCTAAAAGGGTAATGGCTATCACCCTAAAAGGGTGACGACCTGGGCTATCGCCTTAAAAGGGTGACGACATTGGCCATCACCCTTTTTCATCACCTTTAAAGGGTGATGAACAGGCATCATCACCATAGAAAGTTAATGGGCCATCACCCTTTTTCTGGCTGTGTAATGTTTCATGCTGCTACATGATCATCTACACACAGAGCGCTCTGTAAGTTTTTCAATTTTCTTGGCGATGGTGGCGTTAGGGCCTTTTCACACCGGACACGGTAAGCGGCGCGGGCGAATTCGCTTGGCGAATGTTGCCGCTCCTCAGCTTTGGGGGTTTTACCCGAGATGCAGGCGGTAAATTCAACTGCATTATCACGAGAGCCAAACAAAACGAAGTCGAAAAAGAACATCGTCTGCTTCTTTTCGTCAACACACGAAGAAAAAGACGTTGTGACTGGCCAATATCGAAATCGCCGCGTCGGCTCAGGTGAGCGGCGCAATTGAAATTTGAATTGGATTACGCATCGCCCCTTCTTGCGGTATGCAAGCTAAACTCATCAACCATCGCTCCATTTCACATGCGATTGTTTCGCGTGGCCCGCACCGTTTCACCGCATACGGTGTGAAACGCGCGTGGCATGAATGACGGGCGCTCAGTAATTAACGTTACTCAGTATAACTGAATTGACCGAATTCCTGCAAAGACGTATAGATCGGAATTCAGAAGGCGGCAAAAGAGTGACAGTAAAAAAATGAATCGTAGCCTATATTTTGTCTCCACCCGCTTGCACATGACATGTCGTGTATATATTTCGACACATTCTGCAGTCCATTGTTTCTATTACTTCGCTTCATACCTTGGTATTCCTATAAATGTGCTTCTGCAGTTTGCCTGACTTATGTAAATGAAGTGTACCACGTTAGACGGGGTTAAGGGTAGTTGACGCACATACGTTATTGGTTCCCAAGTTGGTGGTGTGACTCTGATTTTTAAATGGTGTCTATAGGTGTTCGCATGCTGGACGGGGAGGTGACGGATGCTGTGGAGGCGGCCTCTCTCAGTTTCAATCCTCAACATATCCACATCTATTCCGCCAGCTGGGGCCCCGACGACGACGGACGTACAGTCGACGGACCTGGTAATCTAGCCAAGAGGGCTTTCATAAACGGTATTACGCAGGTACAGTCTAACACATAACTCCGTTATTGGCCTTAATAAGTGATTGGAAAGGTAGAAGACTAATTTCTCGTGTTTGACTACATGCTTGTATTTAGTTTTATTGAACAGATATCAGAAAAGATATCATATGAAACGGCGTGCATGCGCACTTTTTTCCTGACGCAGCTTTCCCTATGTCGAGGCTCTTATTCGGTTGATATTTTCCGTCTGTAAGTCGCGTTTGATTAATATAGACACACTCCCGCCAAGCAAAAGAAAGGAGCCATGCAACAGATGTCCGTCATAAATTAGGCGCTGCTTCGACACCCTGTTTATTACGCCAAGCCTAGCAGCTGCTTGTCTATAGTAGAATATCTTCTCAACTTCATACAATGGAAGTTGGTCTTAACATGAACCTGCCCATCCATAATTCAGGATAGATCTAGAATTTTATCACATTTCAGGGCAGGGGTGGCTTGGGATCCATCTTTGTATGGGCATCAGGAAATGGCGGACGCGATGGTGATTCCTGTAACTGTGACGGTTACGCCAACAGTATATTCACACTGTCGATCAGCAGTACGTCCGTATCGGGTACCAGACCTTGGTATTTAGAGGAGTGTTCATCCACCAGGGCTTCAACGTACAGCAGCGGGGCACATCTTGAGAAGCAAATTGTAAGTTCTTGTACAAGTCCTTAATTATCATCAGGGGCCTTGCACAATACCATATTCAATCAATTTCCTTTATTGCCACTTCCGGTTTGTCGATTTTGGCCCATTTAACCAATCATCTGACAGATTTGCCAATTCTCTTTTATCTCCTTGCTCTATATTGTGCAAGTCTCCCATTGAAGATCCATTTACACAAGTGAACGGCGTGACATAAATGTGGTTGCAGCGTGTCGCCGCCTGTGGAAACTGCAGAAAGTCAAATTTCCACAGAGCCCGTCGCGACAACCACAACCAAATGGCGACAACTCTGGAATAGTCTGTTTCTAATTGAGCGGTGCGTTATGAATCGTGTGGTTTTCATGTTTTTGCGAATTGTCGTCTGCCTTTGGAAACAACACACACATTGTAGAAGCGCGACTCGACGTTGCAATTTGTCGATGTTGCATGTTGTGTTACATGCTGTGGAAATTGACATTAGCTATTTTTCGAGTTTATGGTTCGTCGTCATAGCCTGTTATGCCACAAGCTTCTGGAAATAGCCTCATACTAAGCTTATTACTGAAATTATTCTGCATAATGTGAATGTGCTTAAGCGATAATAAACTGAAATAAATAAACTCACTAAAATGATAAATGTATTTCCTGAATGCTGTTTATTCTGAAAAATTTAACTCTATGTGATAATTTTGTTCTTTTCATCACTATGACTGAATTATTTAAAATTGATGGAACGTTTTGTGAAAATTTAGTCTTCAAATAATATGGTCTTAACGCGACCCTTTCCAGTGAAACCATTGACAACATCAAATCGAAGCAAAATTAAGAAAACTGAGGCTGACATTATTAGTTAGTTCTACATATGTAAAGTGTTGAGTTCGTATTTCACGACTTTACAAATAACACCATGGAAGTTAATAGAATACCAATCTGCATAATGCGGTAAAAATTTTGACGGAGAAAATGTACAAAAAACATTTCGGGGATTGACCGATGTGACGTGCCGTTCCTTTAATACAAGTAAAATGACGTACAACCCAGTGTAAATGTACCGAATGTTCAATATTATTTGTTAAACAGACCGGAATAGTTAATTACTTGATCAATGAGTTAATTGAGTGAGTGAGTGACTGAGTGAGTAGGATTTAGCGTCGTTTTCAACATTTTTTCAGTCATATCACGACGGTGCCTACATGTGCCAAAACACGAGAGTGTCCACAGTTCCTATTATCCTGGACACTGATCAGTCCAGCCAGTACAGCACTCGCTCACCCATTCAAGTATTGACCGAGTTGAACGTCGCTCAACTTCGGTGATCTGACGAGACTTGGTGTGACCAACGTGATACACCGTACCTTTTTTATCAATGACCGCCATGTGTGGACAACCTGAAATGGGCACCGTCTATTCCAGTAAAGCCTGCTTGGAATTTCAGAACATTTGGGACCTGTTGTGGCCTGGGGGGTCTTACCCTTTGAGCTAGGGGGCTGAAACTTACCACACTATACCCTTGGGTCAAGCTCTACCACAAAATGTAAAACAATCCAAGATGGCCGCTTTGATGACGTCACAGTGACGTCATTTTCAAAACAGCATTTTTTGGTCGATTTTTCAGTCAAATTTTCCGAATTTTTTATTTATGCAATTTCTCAGCAAAAATGGCATGATAACTTAGTAAATATTAATGTGATGTGAAATAAAATAGTTTTTACCCGCTTTTCATCACGGAAAAGCAGAAATTTTGAAGAAATATAACAAAAATATAACTTTTCTGGGACCCCACGTGGCCGCCATCTTGAATTTTCCCATGATCCTCTGCTAGGGGGGTTATGCAAATAGGCCCAAAATGACCCCAATAAGATAAGCTATAAAGTCACGGAGTTTCAGCTCTCTATTTTTTTGCCGTTCTGGAGATAGCGCAGAAAGTTTGGTATGGGGGCCATTTCCGCCCCCACCCCAGGCCAGGTAGGGTTAATATGAAATTAGCACAAGAGATTTCTGTGTCTATTTTCATGTTCTTTATCATGATGTCGCATTGGCACTTGATGAAATGTCGTGGATTCTCCCCAATACATGGCTGTCTGTCCAAACATAATTCCGAATGCCTTTACAATTTCAGATCGAATTTATCCAGATGGTCATATTGCCATAACTTCGAGTAGAACCCAATATTCAAGTGGTGACAATTTTCAGCTTGTATCTCACTGTATGTTATGAATATATTTCCATTAGATATGTTGCCAGAGGCATTAAACCATCATTTGTTCTGCGATATGTGTATCTAATTCCACTCGTGTGGTTATGCCATCAAAGGTGTCAACATCTACAATAAAGTTGTAAGGCTGAGACAAAACCCCTCTTGATCTTTGAGATGTCGTTGAGTGGAATGCGGTCAGAATATCGGCCACTGAGGTTATTGTCCCCACCACCATGGCATGTTATCTTTAACTTGGTTTCCAACTGGATAACTTTTTCCGAGGTTACAACAGATTTGCGTAACCAGTGTACGAAGACTCACACTGGGACGTCTGCTTCTGCCCCAATGGCTGCTGGGATAGTAGCTCTTGTACGCAAAGTAAGTTTTCATCCTCATTCGATCTAATGTACACTGTTTACTATATAGTGGATATCTCGCCACTCTTGGGGCCGATTTCATGAAGACTCATTAAAGCCACTTGTTATACTTGAATATCCAATTGCATTTGAAGACCTTCCTTGACTCAAGTTTTTGCTTTTCATGAAAATTCACTTAGACCTGAACACACACTTGAGTTCAAGTGTGGTCGGACATCCCTTGAAAACAGCACTAGAAATTAAAACGTACTTGAAGTGACCAATATGAAGGCATTGGTGTGTGTACGTGCACAGATTTACAGTCAACTACAACAGCGTTGAAAATGTTGTTTTTCATGTGCCCATGTATCATAATGCACGTTTGGACGTCCATCTTCATCTCATTCAGCCGGAAATGGCACAGATATATTTAACACCTGAAATTCTACCTATGCATCAGTGTTTATTCCTGCGAAGTAGGCTACAGATCGCAAATTGTCCGGTAATGAGTCAGTCAGTCAGTCAGTCCATCCGAATCCTTTCGTCGGCAAAATAAGGAGAACCGTTGACATTAGAACCTTGATTTTTGGCATGAACGTGCATTAGGGCATTGTTACGAGCAAGTTCTGAGTTGACCGAATTCTGATTAAAATTTGATTTATAATTATCTTTGTTATTATTTATTGATGGCTCAGCGAGTACACTGTCATGCCCATCGGGAAGCCTTGGCTGTATGTTTCACTGTATACACAGTGGTGGGATATGCCATCCGTAATTGTTTTTATGAAATAGGAAATGCTAATTTTCCATCATTTGTTAGTGCATTTATCTACACTGCTATTACCAGGCAACTTGCCATTCCTAATACACACAATTCAGTATATTGTTATAGATATATGTAAACTGTGGCCTTTAACGTGTATCCTATTTCACATCCAAACATTTCATCACAGACCAAATCATGCAGGCTTCAAATTTAGGTCAAATTGCCACTGATGATGAAATATCCTACATCAACCAATTAAGTCAGCCTGAAGCAATAACCCAGCAGAACATAGAAAGATCTGGTAACATCCTTCATATTAGCCTGTGAGCAACAATGATAAAATTTACTGAGGGTGAAACAAAGCTGTCCTGCAAGCCACCCAAGGAATTTATCAGCTTGTGTTGGGACATTTTGTTGGTATCATGTAAGTTGTTTAGTAGTTTACTCATTCAAATCTCCATACCATATTTTCTGTTATTCAACAGACAAATTTCTTTACTGGTTTTAATTGTTTAAGTTTTACTGGGTTTCAACTGCTACAGATAGTAACATAGTACTTACTGATACTGTAGAAATGGGTAGTGTGAATTTAATTATTCCATATTTAGTACAATTTGTTCACATGAATGGTGGAATGTCTGGACTCTCAAATGAAAGTGTGTTATACATGTATAGCTCAAGCATGTTAGGTTTGAGATAGGCTAAAAATAGGTTGTTCAAGGAGGCTTTGTTTTGCCGCTGTTGTGTGCATTAAGGGTATGGAAACATGATATATGCACCCAGAGCCCTGATCTACAGCTGTATAAAACTCAACATCTGCCATTGACGGCATGTTTAAAGGGTCTTAATTTATTTTCTTTGGGTAGAATTTAACTAGATAAAGTAACTTTGATTGTACTTCTTGAATATTGACTATATATCACACTGGGATATAATTTAAACAAAAACATTACATGTGTAATTATGTCTAAATTTTTCTTGTCATTTCAAATTTTGATTCCTTGATTAAGGGATACAGAATCACTGCCACGGAGTTTGTTGGTGTGTCACAGAATCACTGCCACAGAGTGTGTTGGTGTGTCACAGATTCACATCAGCACAGTAACTGGTAAACTATTCATTCAATCCCATCACTTTTAATCTTCAACAAAATATTCAATACTGTTTTAATCGAAAATTTCTGGTGATTTTTGATGAAAATCTCTGGTGATTCTGACTTGGGCTGCATGTGTCCATCTTAATATAGGCAGGATTTCAAATTGGGGCTGGGGGGGGAGGGGGGATTGCCAAGAGCTCAGTGCCTGTCCTAATGCCTACCTTACTTCGTAGGTCCTGTGACGCATAGTCACACTGCCATGTGTGCTCACATGCTACTATTTATTACCAACCGCAAAAGTTGAAAAAGGTCAATTCTCACATCACTTGGCCCAGTGCAGTCAAACGTGTGTCGTGAAACATAACTTGACAATTCTTTTTTGAAGTACCCAGGATCAAGTGCAAACATCGCCATTGAAAAAGTTAAGTCAAATGAGGTTTCATGGAAATCTGCCCAAACACTGTGGAAGTTGACTGTCAATCGGTGCACGTACACATTCTAATCAAACCATGCGCCAGATGTCTCACATTTCATTGGCTATCAGCGGCATCTTGTTGATCCTACATTTCAATGAACCTTGGCGGAAACTCTTTGATTGGCTTTATTTTCTTCTACATGTCTCCACAACCCAATGAAAATTCCCGGTTTTGTTTTACAATTCAGTTTGACCAATCAAATGCTGTAAAAACGGAAGATATCCTGTGTTATTCTGTAGAGCGTATACGTATAAAAGCCAAGTGAAGGAGAAACGGGCATCTCGTATATACATTTGACACGCACACAGGACAGTTTCGTTATGCACTGTTCTGCATTGAATTTGCTCCACCTTTCTCGATTGAAAAACAGACATTGTCGAAAATTAATCACGTATATCGTATCGAACAATCTTTCGCGATTTCGTTTATCTCTTTGTGTTGCCAATCTCGAAACAATCGTTTTTGTAAGCGATTGAATCGCGAGGATGCACATATAGGCAATGTTTGCTAGCATATACATATTTAGTATAATAATAGCCACATAGGCAGGTGTAGAAGAAAAAGATATCCTAGCAAACACATTCAGAGCAATGTTGATAGGTGTCACAAAGAAAAAGCATTTCCGTGAATTGTTTCAATAAAGGCCAATCCTTCATTGGGACGATTCACGGAATATTACCTTTGGGCCGCCATAGCTCAGATGGTAAGAACAACTCTATGGATTACAGGGTTCGTGGGTTCGATTCTCGCTGACGGCTAAATTATTCTTTCTCTGGAAAATTATTTCCATATTTACAAATTGCTTCATGGGGGCTATACCTGATACCGTTTTGCCATTTCATATTTGTGGATCGCTGGTTTTGCTTGCGGAGGTTTTGTTGGATTCTGAACTTCATCGAATTTCCGATCCACCTCTTGCTAGATTTTCTTTCTTGTTTACTGTATATACCCATTTGTATATATCATCTAATTATCCATATGCATGACATGGCATATCATTATCTCGATTCATTTCGTAGTCTTACCTTTCAGACTGTGAGATATTTTATTATTTGACGTGTCAATAGTTTATTATTCGATATAGCCTGCCGGTACATCCTTGTTTTCATAACATTTTACCCCTGCTCACATAAACTACTTGTCTTTTATTTATACCAGTCCCAATCTGACATGGCGAGACCTTCAATATATTACGCTGTTAACCGCTAGGACCGAACCACTCGTCGATGCTAATTGGGTCAATAACAGTATGGGGAGAAAAGGTAAGCAGTAAACAATGATTGTCGACACTTGTTAAGGAGACCCACTAATGGTATGATTAATTTACGTTCGTGGTTCAGCAACACTGATTGGAGCGACTAACTAAGCAGACAGCATTGATTGGAAAGACTAGCTAAGCAGACAGCACTGATTTGGGGAGACTAGGTAAACAGACAACATAGTTGATTGTATGATTATTTCTAGATTTGTTCTCTTATGAATATGACTATATGCAGGCGCTTTCAAAAACCGATCCATTCAAAGCCCGTTCCTTCGCGCAGTGAAGGATATATATCCACCTTCACTGGATTTGAAGGAAGCTACAGATAGCCCTACATATTTAGATCTATATCTCTACAAAAATGAAGCAGGCATTCTCTCTCGTCGACTTTATGACAAAAGAGATGATTACAATTTCGACATCGTAAACTATCTCTTTCTGGACAGTAATATTCAAGTGGGACCTGCATATGGCGTATACATATCTCGCCTAGTAGCATTTACTAGATCCTGTGTTAAATGTGACGATTTTAATCAACGTCACAAAACATTGTTGCAGAAACTTATCAAACAGGGCTATTCCACCGAGCGCCTCCACTCAGAGTTTCTCAAATTTGGCGATACATATCGCATGCTGATAGCAAAATACGAACGTAGCGTGCAAGATCTATGGCGTTACGCTTCGTAACTTGTGTCTAATTTGGCTTAACCTCGGGCTAGGGGCCGTATGAACCCATGTACTTCAAGATCCTCATGGTGCTCATATGAACAGTCACAATCAAAGCGTGACTGAGATACATCATTCTCTAGATAACGACTTTACAGCGATTATTATGGATTAAGAATACTGATCAGCGATACGGATTTTATATTTTTGGAACATCATGATGTCTTGTCGGCATCATTGAAAACTGTTGACCGTTTCTCTCTTGCAGGAAACTAGCCTATGTTTATGTATACTATGATTGTCTTTTTGAATTTGGTGCTAATACTGTTATATGGATATGGAATAGTTCTTTGGATTATGGACGCGGATATTCTTTAATGGACGACGGCTGAATTACGATTTACGGACCAGACGCTTGTATTGATACTCTATTTGACCCCTTTCTTTATTAAAAACTTTATTAGTTTGTAATTATCTACTAGCATTCTAAGTCTATGTTGAATAATGGCACAGCATCTGTTATAAAAGAGAAGTAATAAACTACATATTTCGATTATGTGAGGTGATTATGTATAATCCTTTTGAATATACATGCACTCATCCTATTAAATAAAAGTAAGGCTTGGTGATCATTATTAAACCGACATAACAAAATTATAGGGAACATTGGAAGATATGCTGGGCTTCACTGATCGAGAGTTTATCAGATGGAATTTATTTTATTTCAAAAATATTACCATTTATTTTGATATTTTTTTACAATTAGGAGATCCGTAAGAACTATTGGTAGTGTTGTCTCTTTGATTAAAGTATGCATCTTCGGCATTTTTGTTTTCATTGAAAGGCAGGCAATAATTGATTTTGCTAAAAATTGTGTTTGTATCTCTATCCACCATTTTTAATATACTTTATTTAGAATCTCTGATATCATAGTTAGTAGTCCAGGACATGAAAATTGATACCATATGACCAACAGTGTCCTATGCAGTTCCAGTTACTCATTGTATGTGTCCAAGCCAATTCAGCGAGAGCGCTCTTCGGTCATCTCCGGTGATTTACCATTCAGGTCGTGTGTGGACTTCAGTTTCCAGTTTCGGTCCTTTGCTTTGACTAATAAGACTTACGTAGATTAGGGACAACAACACGGTGTGCATGGTCCTGTGGTATGTGTTCTCGGATCTGTTGCATGGACAGCTACGCAAACTTCCCTTTCGGTTACTTTTTTGGTGATTCCATTGTTTCAGTCGTTTGATACCGACAATATGCTTGGATTTCCGACGTCCTGCTCATCCATCTTCCTACCCCATCCCGGCTTCTGCTGACAACGTCGTCCTTTGTTTCCGACTTCACGGTGAAAGGGGCGAGGGAGGATCTGTTTGGGACAGGACATTAATTTGCCTTTTTGTAACTTATATTAAAATTAGATCTGCCCATTGACTATTGGTACCATTCATCCGCGACACTTACAATTAAAAAACATTTGCTAGAAAAAAACGGTTGAAATGGAACCAGCAGGTAATGTAATTAGTACTTCTTAATCAGGAATTATTTCAAAAGACCCCGTGGGGCTCCCGGGAATTGACCTAGCGTGTCGTGGACACTCCAGAGAGTGCGCACAACGACATGCACCCCATTTCAAAAGGCACCCTTGGGGCTCAAAAAGGTACCCGTTGAGTTCCCGGATGTGAAAAAGGAATATGGTCCCACTCGATTTTCAGTTAATAATATTTTGTTTCCACTCGTTCAGTGAGCCTGCGTTATGGCTATGGATTGATGGATGCATCAGCCATGGTTGAGATGGCCGAGACGTGGCAGAATATCCCCCTACAGCATACCTGCGAAAGAGTGGCTGAAGCCAGGAATGTGTAAGTCAGTTATGCGGGATTAGACTGCAGGGAAACCGGGGCACCTTGCAACATTTTGTGTTTGTCTCAACTGCATTGGAACTAGAGGTTCGATACTTCGGCATGTATTATGTGTATTTTAGAGCTATTATAACATACTAAATTGTCAATAATGAATAGTTTTCAAGAAATCTGCACTTGAAGAAAGTATTGCTACGTCCCTCCACTTCCCCTGCGACATGGGGTAAAATGAAAAACGTGATGGGGTAAACTGAAACCAGGCTTAGTGTTTTTAATACGGATGAAATATGCCCATTTTATTTATTGCCGTTGTTTTTCATTTGCACCAAACTGAAACAGAACAACCTTAATTTCTTAAAAATAGAATATTCCACATCATATAGTACTATATAATTAAAACAGGTACATAATGAAATTTCTTTCTAGGTTATGAATACCAAAGGGCTATTTTCCAAATATCTTACATTCATAACGTGTAAGATGAGCTAGCAAGCACTTAGTTATAACGGGAAGAATCCAAAGTCAGATAACCCGCTTCAAAAGCGAAAAAAACACAAAGACAGCAACAATACTGTTGGTGAGTTGCATCATCTAAAATAACCTGTGACAATCTCATATTGCCTATCTCTTTCTGAAACAAGGAAGCGGTATGTCTATATTTCAGAGAAAAAATATAAAATTTTACAACAAAATAATTGAATTCGAACAATTTCATCCTACATCTCACCGACTGCTGGATCATGCTGGATCAAAATATGCAATTTTAACAAATTAATATATTATCACCACCCTCCTTGTTTTATATGCGGGGTCATAGATATATAGATAATACGGCACTCGGATCCGGGATCCCGGCAAGTGGCACCGTCTCATGAATATTTAGGCCTCTAATGAACAAAAAACAGATTCGTAAAAGGTCGTATTTCGCGCCACTGATGTCTTGACTCGCCGGGGTTCGTCGAACCGGCACTATCATTGATCCATACTCCGTGGTCACTGAATGTGATAATTAATCCGGGAATCTAAGATCCTATACTATTAATACAGGGTGTACGGGTGGAAGGAAGGGGGGGGGGGCGGTGTTAATAGGATGTTATTTACTCGAGGTTGATTAAATATGGGGAAGTTTTATTATGCGGTTTAATGTTTCAGTTTCATGTTAGAAGTACGCTATTTTATCTCGTACAGGTATGGTGTTCGGAAATAAAAATGTTCAACATATTTTATTGGTTCTAAAAGCTGGAATATTGAAATGCTTACTGTATTACCGATGTCTGTCTCTGCCAGTCCGTTGACGGGATCGCCTTATTCCACCGAGCTGACGACCGATGGCTGTGCTGCAACTGATACGGACACCAGATATTTAGAGCACGTGCAGATAAACGTCACTCTCAGCTACAGTCGACGTGGCGATATCTCACTTCATCTGACGTCACCGCGAGGGACGACCTCGACGCTGTTACCACGGCGATCTCACGACTACACAACGGGAAAGTTCGAGAACTGGCCTTTTATGTCCGTACACTTCTGGGGAGAGGATCCAAGAGGAACGTGGAAGCTGGAAATACGTAACGAAGGGTCCTCCACAAACCATGGTATGTGAGAGAATTAAGTTCATACTGAATCGGCTAATATGGGTCTATATTAAGAATATTCAAATGTATATTTTTGAAGCATTCGAATTGTTACATGATTACAGTATCATCATAAGATACATTACACCTCAAGTTATCGTTCATTGTCCAGTTATTTAACTGCCCTGATTGTGACAAAGTATCTTCGCGAGCTGTTTAAGTCCGATTGAATGAAACAATTAAAGGCGATAGAAAACAATGCCGGTGTACTGACAATATGGCCCCATAGTTCAACATTCTCACTGAATATCTAAAAGCATCACATGAACCAAAATGATCCCTGTGATGATTTGTATCTCAGTCACGCTTTTATTGTAACTGATGGGTGACCGGGTGCTGTACTGGCTGGGCTGATCAGTGTCCAGGATAATAGGAACTGTGGACACTCTCGTATTCTGGCACATGTTGGCACCGTCGTGATATGACTGATAATATGTTGAAAACGACGTTAAATCCTACTCACTCACTCAATCATTCACACACCATTTATTGTAGCTGTTCATGCGAACATCTTGAATGACATGACAACACGACCCCTAGCACTGGTGGGAGCAGTATTACATACAAATATAGCCCTATCAAGTAAAATGATGAAATATCAGATGTGACCCCACATGGTAAATAACGACCCAAACGATGGAGAATTTATCGAATGCAAGTTGATGTAATAGACCTATCAAGTGACCGTTGATAGGAGAAAGTACCAAAACGTGGACAATATTAGTAGAATGCCAGTTCTTATTCAGTACAGATCGAAGTATGTGAGGCCCGGCATCATTGAAAACTGTTGACCGCTTCTCTCTTGCAGGAAACAAGCCTATGTTTATGTATACTTTTGTCTTTTTGAATTTGGTGCTAATACTGTTATATGGAAATGGAATAGGTCTTTGGATTATGGACGCGGATATTCTCTAATGGGCGACGGCTGGATTATGAATGACGGACTAGACGCTTGTAATTTGAAACATCAGATCTCCGCTTGACTTTTAACTGCATCAATACCGTACATGGAATGGTAACACATTTACAATGTTCGTACATACTGGACATATGGCAACCTACTCCCGGTTTATGGGGGAATCTGACCTCGGTACGATCATCTCTTTCCTGATCACCAATCATTCACACGCTGCTCTCTACTCTCCAAGGTTTCTTAATTCCCTCTCCTTTTGGTACTGATCGGGGACCACATAGAACACTCTTGTGCTCCTGGCTGTCTCGTGGGTTTTTAGCATTCGATAGTACCCTTTTCCTTCAAGCTAGAGATTTCATGAGTAATCTACGTCGTTCATTTACTTTTGAGCAAACGCTTCTAGTTCAGGTCATTTTTCCTTTAGTTTTATTGTCTTCATCTTCACCTGAGATGTTTTTGCACACTTCGGTAACTACTTGAATGTCCCTCACTTTAGTAGTTATAAAAGGGTCTATTCCGTCATTCAATATCCAGCCGTTGTCCATTCCGCGTCCATAATCTAAGGACCTAATTCGTATAACAGCATTAGCCCCAAATGAGAAACAAAACAAAAAAAAGTAGTACATGTATACATAAATAAAGGCTATAGATTCGTGAAAAATAGAAACGTCCCTGATGAACTGTATCGTGTTATGTATTTTCAGTTTCCTTATCTTGAAAGAGGAACCTCTTCCTCCATCATTTCCTTGATTAATGCAAAAAAAGACCCTCTTATAATTATTCCGAAATACCAAAAATTGTAATTGCTCATCTATCATGTCTTTGGAATTGGTAATAAATATAATTTAATCGAACGAAGACCACTTAGCATAAAATTAAAACAGGATTACTCTCTCAAAAATACTGTGTACAAAAAGTTTGTCAAAAATTATCATACACAACGTGGTGTGCACACTTTATACACTGCTTTGTGGACTTCTCATCGATGTGTATAAGACTTACACAAAAGTGTGTATAATAAGGTGTAATTTCTTTGATAGGCATTTAGAAGTCGGCGTATATAACACAATGCTATTTCATGGATAACAACTTCTTTATTGCTGTGGAGCTGACGTTTCGTTGGAGATACTTCCAACTTAGTATATCTCCAACGAAACGTCAGCTCCACAGCAATGAAGAAGCTGTTATCCATAGAATAGCAATGTGTTATCACAAGGTGCAGACCGCTGTGCATGATAATTTTGACACACGTTGTGTACTTTTTGTACAGAGTAGTTTTGAGAGTGTAAGACTGGTGGTATTCCGTGGAAATGGTAAGCGTTCAACAGGGTATATTTTTACACTGTTGATTTATTTGATAAAAATGAACGGCATAAATTCTGAAGAATCGAAAGATCTGCTATGCCATTGTTAAGTGTCCAGGCATGGCGCATACTGCTCCATCCATACTACTACCACCCAGTGGTACAGGCGGACGTCTCGAGCGGATGCCCCGGACGTACGGCTACTTTTATGGTAGTGAATATATATCATACGTTGCGTAGGGGTTCTCTCGCCAACATTGTTTTGTGTATGGAGTTGAATTTTCCATCCTATGATACTGGTTCAGATGGAAACAGCCAAATCAATTAAGGCCAAACGCAACTGGGACCGTTGCTGTTGTAATATATTTGATAGCTGGTTTGAAAAATTGCAAAATCTCACAACTGACAGAAATGTCATGTACATCTATGTATCATTGAGGGTCTGTATTTAAAAATATATTTTTTGTTTTGTCAATTTTTGGTCCGCCTGTATTCCTTGGCAACTTGCTCTTCGTATAGTTCTTATCTCTCCTGCAGCTCTACCATACTATTATGTTTTATCCAATTAAAGCCCAAACAAAGGAAATGACTGTGTGAGTGTTGGAAATCCCCGGCCCCTGGACACAGATTAAGGTGTTATGTTGGTCAGGCATGGCAGGAGAGAGAGCACAAACATGAGAATTGCAGAAGAGACAGATCTGATTATGAGGAACAGAATGATGTACAAAATAGAGTGGCATGAACCACGTGAAGTGTAATTTTCAAATTACAAGCGTCTGGTCCGTCATTCATAATTCAGCCGTCGTCCATTAACGAAGATCTTTTCCATATTCCATATAACAGCATTAGCACCAAATTCAAAAAGATAATCAGTATACATAAACATGGGCTAGCTTACCTGCAAGAGAGAAGTGGTCAACAGTTTTCAATGATACCGGCAAGACATCATGACGTTTCAAAAATATCAAATCCGCATCGCGGATCAGTATTGCTAATCCATATGATATTCGTTGTAAACTCATCTAGAAAATGATTATCTCAGTCACGCTTTGATTCTGAATGTTCATAGGAGCACCATGAGGATCTTGAAGTACATGGGTTCATAAGGCCCCTAGCCCCGGGTCAAATACTGTTTTGTTGCACATACTCCATTGAACTATACAGCCACAGAATTCCTCTTGGGACAGATTGCTCTAGAATAACAACCACAAAAATCATCAAATGAAAAGGTAAAAGATCCTACTACAAGTATCTGAGATCCACACAACCAAATTCAGCCTGTAATAGTCAAAAATAGGAATAGGAAAAAAATAGGTAGTTTGCCACAATTTTCAAAATTTGGCAATAAAGCTTCTTGGTTACAAGTTGGTGGCAAACTTTTAAAATATTGTTTAACTACCTTTCTAAGTTTGGGCTATTATTAAAAATATTTGTGGTTTCTTATACATTTAAATCTAGGATAATTGTGGTGGTCATTTTGGAGCAGTGTGAATTATTTCTGCCCTTGTACAGTTGAATGAGGTATATGCCACAGGACAGAATTCACGTCACATTTTATACATCCGTGTGTACGTCATAATCAGATCGAAGATTTGACTCCCTCATTTTCATCTGTCCAATCGGAGACACATCATAGAAGAGCGCTCCAAATGTATCATCTGTGTTTTTCTTTCAAAATAGTACTATGGGACGTGGCTGTGGTGGGGCCTTTTTCTATACTGCGTGCGAACAAGGCCCCAGCACCAAGCCGTTCACCAGACGTAGTTGTTGAAAAACTGCTGGCCCGCTAATATTTTCCTGAGCAGTTATAGACAAACAATTAAATAATTCGATTCTGTAGGTCTTACCTTGATATTCAGCTCCTGTTTATAAGAAACTGACCAGTTTTAGATTCTCGGCAGACCGAAGATCAGAGTGATCGCTTCTGATTTGAACTACTCCGAACGGCTCTGTGCGCAGATTACGCGCCACAACAACAGCCGGTTTCTGTTCTGGGTTTCGGTCTCCAGAGAAGCTCAAAGTGGAGAGTTTCTAATAAACAGGATCTGAATTTAAGGGTACAGAATCAAAAATTGTCATTGTTCGTGACTAACGGCTTCGGAAAATATTAACCTTCCAGAATTTTTTCAACAACTACAGCTGATGAACGGCTTGGCGCCGGGGCCTTGTTCTCACGTAGTATAGAAGAAGGCGCCACCGGAGCTATATGGGACGGAATAAATTAGGCAAAATGGTTTATTTCGGAGAAATTATGTGTAACTGGTACTTTTAGTAAACCATTTGAGAGGTATATGATATGAACTCCGTGGTTTGCCATTCCCGGAGTCCATGTTTATCATGCCTATACTACAGACCCGGAGAGAATATGACAGGAGAGAGATGTTGTGCTCGTGACGATGGGCCTTCACATGTCCACAACTGTAATGCTTTGGGCTCGCCCCATGCACGCGTGTTCATGAACACCTGGTATTTCTTTATCTGGCTGTTATATTATCTCATTAATCTGCTGGAGAAACGTTAGTCAACGAATAAAAAATCCCTCCTTTTTTCGGCATTTCGTGCAATATTCAATCTTCGTTTCACTGTCACAAAACAGCAGAAATATAGCACGATTCTGCCTTCCAGATCAAACTTCCTTTTCGAGTAACTCGGCTCTTTTACAACAGAATACAATCATTATTATCATTACGTGTGCTATCCATTAAATCACGTATGGCCACCCAAATGCAGCTCATCTCCAGTCATACCGCCAAATGATGCCAAAAGGTCAGCCGCCTTGATCCACAAAGGATAATTTCCCTTACAGTTTTGAGGTATCTTTGCAGTGCTTCTGAGGTAACGTTGAGGTGTCGGATTATAACTGAACGAGGTGTCCCGCTCTTATCATTTAGGTGTCGCTGAGGTGTCCATTTGTGATGCTTGAGGTGCCTTTGAGCTAACAACGAGGGCCTCAATTAGGTTAATGAAGTATCTCAAGAACCCACCAAAGTTAACTCGTTGTGACATTTCTCACCAATCAGAAAAGATCGATATCTGAGGTGCTCCGAAGGTGTCTCTGAGAATTTGGTAAAGCTCATTCTACATGTAGTATGTCGATACGAGGTGTTTCTAAGGTGTGTACATGTACCTCGGAGGCACCTCAAAGTGACTTCGCTTGAGGTGCCACAACTGAAAGCCGTAAGGGTTAGCTTCCTGTCAATCATCTGTTTTGATATTTCACTATAACTAGCAGTAGGTTGAAAACTTATACATGAACACAATGCCAGCATCAGTTTCGACATCCGGTAGCTAGGTGTAGTCCGTGAAGAATTTGCGCTTCCAGACGGCTATACATGTAATTTTGGAGTGCATTCAAATTTGAAGAAAATCAAACGCATGTGAAAAAATATGTATACGATAAATGCAGGTCGTTCGGCAATACTACTATACAAGAATGGGAATCGACCATCTAAACCTGGTAGTCGTTTCTCCAGTCGTGGGGTCTCTAATCGGGTCGTCAATCTATTTAAAATTAAATCCTATCTGCTCCTCCATTGGGATACGTCGCTATACGATTGAGAGGATATTAATTTTTTAAGATTGATCTGGTCTTGAGAATAAGCCAAGAATCTTCGATGGAGGCCGTGATGTCGGAGCATCGAGGTAAAGTGAAATCGCGATTCTGTATATTTCAGGCATCTTAGAATGGTGGAGTCTCAGACTACATGGCACAGTTACTGATCCGATGAGCAAGAACTCTTCAACAACACCACAACCTAGTCCAGCAACTCATCATCCGGTAAATACAAATTTGAACAGCAAATAATTGACCAATCACTTTGATCGAAATTTGTTGGGGTGTAAACACAAAAATTGTTGAATATATTTGATCATTGTGGATTGATTTATAATATTTCCTCTATATAACCTACCAGCGATCCACCATGCGCGTTAGGCACATTGCCTGTCTGTTTGCTTATTTCTGTTAGAATTCCTATTTATTGATATGTTAAATTATGAAGTCTACTGATTTATTATCTACTGAATCGCGAAATTGATTGCTCGCTACAACGATTATCCGATTAATGATGACATCTTATCCATAGCAACCAGGTTTTGAATGTTCAAATAATGTATCCGCAGCTCCGGTAGTGAGGCCTACTTTCGACAACCGAACTGTCGGATCATTTATGGTATATAATGTAGTTTGTTTATAAAGTTTCAGTATCTAGATATATCATACACTGTAAACTATTGCTGCAAATTTTAAAGTAATTTACTGTTGATTTAATGAATCAAATTTGCCAGGAATTTACTGTAAAATGTACGATAAATATTGTGAATTAACAGTAAATTACTGTAAAAGGACATTAAATAGTGTATTTTGCAATAATTACTGTAAATTTTACAGCACATTTCTGGGAAGTTTGCTGCGGTAAAACTAGAGCAAATTACTGTAAAATTCACCGCAAAAGTTTACAACGTATGAGAGTTATTTTCCAGGGCTGTGACGTTGAATGTCTGGGCACGTGTGGTGGACCATTGCCTGAGGATTGTGACAAATGTAAACACTATAGGATGACCAGTGACAGGTAAAAAGCTCGTGACCGATGGAATATGTTAGCTGTCTTATTCAAACGACAGGGGAAATACCAAATACGGTATAAGTAGTAGACAAATGGACAGTACTGGCCCAACGTTATATGTAATAATCCCGCTCCCCGCTTTTTTGTTACTTAAGATGTAAAAATCCCATTTTTTTTACATAATATGTTTTGTTACTTATGAAGTAATAATCCCCATTTTGGTACTTCATATGTGGTATCACCTCAGTTCTATTTTTAGATCATGACATCATTGGTAAAACCCTTAGGGTCGGAAGGGTGACCTTTTGACCTGGATGTGACCTTTGACCCGCGCGCACAATCGCGGATAATCCGCGCGCGCGTCCGGATAACACGCGCGCGCTGCGTGCCGGCCCGGTGGTACATAGTATCCCCTGCTACTTAATATCTAATGCTCATTGTTTTGTTATTTAATACTCCTTGTGTTCATATGTATGTTTATAGAGCAACACCTCAGTTCTACTTTTAGATCATGACATCATTGGGAAAACCCCTGTTCTATTGTTATTGCCTGCTCCTTTGTCCTTAGTTCTCGACAAGTTCAGACTTGTCTAGGCAGAACAATGGTCTCCTCATAGACGAAGAGCGATGAGTCACGCTATCGATTGTCTTCATAGCTAAAATTTTATCTGCCCACAGTATTGCGAAAACCCGTTTTCTTTTGTTATTGCTTGCTTCTTTGTCTCTAGTTCTCGACAAACGTGCCCCCGTGGTGAGTCATACTATTGTTATACTCCCGTCCCTTTGTCTTTAATTCTCGACAAGTACAGACGCGTCTAAGCAGAACAATGGACTCCCATGATTCAGTCTGTGAATGTGTAAGTGTATGTTGTGATTGTTAGTGATTATGTGATTGCATCAGTGATTTAGTGATTGCATCAGTGATTGTATGATTATGTAAATGATTGCATCAGTGATTGTATGATTATGTAAATGATTGCATCAGTGATTTTGTGATTGCATCAGTTATTGTATGATTGTGTAAATGATTGCATCAGTGATTTTGTGATTATGTAAATGATTGCATCAGTGATTGTATGATAATGTAAATGATTGCATCAGTGAGTTTGTGGAAGATTGAACGAATCCCTCAATGTAAATGATTGCATCAGTGAGTTTGTGGAAGATTGAACGAATCCCTCATTACGCGGATTATTGAATGAATGAATGATTCCCTCATTATGCGGATTATTGCATTCACTGATTGATTGAATCATTAATTAACTGGGTCATCGCCTGGACTCACCTTGATACACGAAATTATCCCCTGAGTCCCATCCCATAACTAAAGATCTCTCCACAAAGGTCACAGTGTTTCCGCTTTTCGCTTTCTCTACTACTCATTCTGTCTGAATTGTATTACTATAGTCTACCCCCGCACGGTTCAATAGTAGCTCATTTAGAGCGAGGATAGTCCAATCATGCGTACATGATATTGCTTTCTTTCTATACTACTCACCCATTTTTCCCCTCTCGTTAAATTCAGTCTGTATTATGTTTACTATAAAGTCTGTATAATGGGACCGACCCATGTAACCGTTTACAAGTGACTGAGTGACTAAATATCGAGGGGCATTTTTGAGTCATACTATTGTTATTGCCTGCTCCTTCGTCTTTAGTTCTCGACAAGTACAGACGCGTCTAGGCAGCACAATAGACTCCCCATAAACAAAGAGTGATGAGTCATACTATTGTTAATTCCCCTGCTCCTTTGTCATTTCTCGACAAGTATAGACTTGTCATATGCTCATTTGTTATTTCTCGACAAGTACAAACGTGTTTATGTTGAAAAATACACAATAATCAATGAGTCAAATGAGAGTTAATAAAGAAGTTCACACTTGTACACACCTATATAAAGGTCCACGTGTACATCCCTGTTCATTCACCATGGATCAATACGAGAGGACCCTTATCAAGCTGAAAGCGGCATCTATCGCGGCGATATTATTACTCCTCGTCCCTCTCATCGTGCTGTCTGGATTAAGAATACTGATCAGCGATACGGATTTGATATTTCTGGAACATCATGATGTCTTGCCGGCATCATTGAAAACTGTTGACCGCTTCTCTCTTGCAGGAAACAAGCCTATGTTTATGTATACTATGATTGTCTTTTTGAATTTGGTGCTAATACTGTTATGTGGAAAATGGAATAGGTCTTTGGATTATGGACGCGGATATTCTCTAATGGACGACGGCTGGATTATGAATGACGGACTAGACGCTTGTAATTTCGTACGTCCTGTGTAAAGTGCACACCCTGTATCACATGTTCACCGTGTAGTGGTGCCCCAGGAACCACAGTGTCTCCGCCCTGTTCCTATCCCGATACCCGCGTAATAACCACCATTTCGAACAGAACCCTATGCACACCTATGCAGCAAGTAGCCATTGATAATCATATTCGAGCTACTGTTTGCTTATATGCCAAGACGCTGAGGGTGGATCTACGCTATTTCCTCAACGGTAAAGCTTCCATTAAAGGACTCGTCCTAACACATACTCAGTGGACCCTCGTCAAGGATAGTACACCTAAAATCGACATCGCCATACAGAATGTTCTAGAAAGCCAGTAAAATGTTACATCGCTTGATCCTTGACCCCTATAAAAGTACATCATTCATCTTTTAGCCCCAGTCGTCCAAATGGATCACTACATTATTGTTAGTAGCAAAGATTCGTTGTCATACTTCCCAGACAATACACTCTATAAATTTCGCGTTGCCTTGAACATGCGTCTCTGTTTAAGTGATTCCCGGGTGGTTGGTTTAGCGGAATTATTTATCAACAAGCAACCTCAATTCAAATCCAAGTCGTTGTTACTCGTGACTTGTAATATTTGCGGTGAATCCTTTGTGACTTATCCGTTGAGCCGTACAGGCCATAGCCACAGGACCTTGTTCGTATATTTCACCAATATGTGTTTAAAATATAATTTTGTGTACACTGTCCTTAATACATGTAAAGAGTAAATAAACTGAATTGATTTTCAAGCTCTCGAGCGTGCAGCCCGTGACATTAGCAATTAACTATAAGGGACAATAATAGGATAAACATCCCCTTTTGTAGACGCTTTGGCTGTGCTCGCTTTCCCCGCCAGTTAGGTTTTTGTTCCGTTTTCATCTTTTCTAAAGGATAGTAACCGAGTATAAATGCTAATTGACGTTATTCAAATGTAACATTCCCGGTTATTTGTGAGGTCTTTGCAATTAATAGCATTCTTCAGTGCAAATATTCTCTTCTTGGCTGTACAGGTCAAGTTAACAGGACACCAAGGTATTCATAACTCTTCACACACTCGTTTTGTTACTTTATATATAGTATTCCCTGTCACTTAATATCTAATGCTCCTTGAGTTGCCACTCCATATGTAATTTATATGTAGTATTCCCTGTTACTTAATACCTAATGCTCCTTGATTTGCCACTCCATATGTAATTTATATGTAGTATTACCTGCTACTTAATATCCAATGCTCATTGCTTTAATACATATTTAATCTCAGTGTTCATATGCAAGTTCTATTTATACAGCATCACCTCAGTTCTATTTTTAGATCATGACATCATTGGGTAAACTCTTCTTGTCTTGCATTCTCGACATGTAGACACCTGCATCTATGCAGACTCCCCACAAACAAAGAGCTATGAGTCATTTACCCACAGTATTGTGAATACACCTGTTCTATTGTCTTTAATTCTCGACAAGTACAGACGCGTCTAAACAGAACAATAGACTCCCCATAAACAAAGAGCCATGAGTCATGCTCTGCATCGTTATCAATAGCAAACTTGGATAAATTTGTATTTGCTATTGGAAAAACCCCTATTCTATACTTATTTCTGGCTCCTTTGTCTTTTAGTTCTATTGGGAAAACCCTATTCTATTCTTATTCTTGCTCCTTTGTCTTTAGTTCTCGACAAGTACAGACGCGTCTAAACAGAACAATACACTCCCCATAAACAAAGAGCCGTACACGCTCACACACTAACATTATTGGGAAAACCCAACTTCTATTGTTATTTCTCGACAGACATACCTGCACTTGGCAGCAGACAATTACCTTCAATTAAACCCTAAACAGTCCTACCTGAGAATAATATAACAATTGGAAATTATGGGGCGGACGTGAATGCAGCTGTAAGTGTTTGTGAATTGACGAGATTTTTTTCATCACTCTCAGAGATTTAAATGGCTAGAGTGATTGTTGTATTGCTGAAGTATGGCGGACTCGTCAGTATGCATTATGTGAGTGTTATTGAGGGAGTGATCTCAGCTCTTTGAAAAAATATCAGTATAAAATATAATAACATATTCATTCAATCATTACGGGCTCTGACAATTTTCAATTCTGTATTGTATATATCCACCATAGTTTTAAAGCAAAATGATATACATGTATAATCATAGCTAACAGCTGTCCAATATTTTACGTGAATTTCGAACCTGTATGGAGCGGAGAAGAGCATCAATTAAATACCTCACTGACCTAGATATAATAACCCGATAGAGTAGAATATACAGAGTCCTTTGTTAATGGACCCTCTCTCTCAGCTTTAGAGGAACTCTTTTATCTAAATGAATGCTTGAATGTGTTCTTGCGCGCGCCACATGCCACGTATATTATCATTTAACTCTAAGGGACAATAATAGCATAAACACTCCCTTTTATGGTTTCTTTTTGCTTTCTTTATGACCTACAGCATATTAACCGAGTATAAATGTTAACTGACGTTATTCAAATGTGACATGCCCGGTTATTTGTGAGTTCTTTTCATCCGGCAAACTACAACAACACCCTTAGATGACCATATGTCGGGCTTCTGTCATCAAAGTTCAGAAAATATATATTTAGATATTAAAAATTATTCATCTCAAGGCTCTTCATTAAGGACCGCCGTTCAAACTCAAAAACAGAAACTATCTTTCCACAACATGTTTGTGTGTGTGTGTGTGCATGCGTGTGTGTAGCTATTTGTGTGTCTACGTTTTTATGACCGATGAGTAATTGAGTTAATGCATCAGTTTGTGTATGTGGAATAATTATTTATTTTATTGAATAATTTAGTGATTGTATGCGTGCACTATCTCGGATATGTGAGATAGTCACTAAATTCCTACACATACAAGGACTCTTCACAATGGGGTAGCGTGTTATATATTATACATTATATTATACTGCTTTTAATATCCTAACAAACCCCAAACATAGTTATGGACGCATATATTATATGTAAATATGTGTGTAAACGTTATTTTTCATCATATGTCCTAGCTGTTCCACCTTAGCTTATTTTCCTCCTCACACGTCCTGGGTAAATTACATACAATAAACTCCTGCAATAATACAGTTATAGAAAGTTTACCATACATATATTGATACTAAATTTCAACAAAACGCTATTTTTATACATGAAAATCAATATCATCATTTGAGGGAAATATTTTGATTGTTAGACTTTACCTTTTTATGAAATTCTGACAATTAAACGGTGATATTATTATTTTGCGGGTGAATGATTGTGTAAATCATTGAATGATTTTTGAATCAGTGAGACAGAGATTGTCTAAACAGATGTATGATTGTCTAATTCATTGAATGATTCTTTGAATCAGTGATTTGTGGAAGATTGAATGAATGAGTCATTGAGTAACTGAGTAAATTTGAGTAGATATTGAGTAACTGTGAGTAAATGAGTAAATGTGATTGCATATTGAGTAACTGAGTAAATGTGAATGCATATTAAGTAACTCGGTATTTACTGAGTAAAAACTGAGTGACTGAGTATACAGTGGGTAACTGTGGGTATATATTGAGTAACTGAGTAAATGTGAGTAGATATTGAGTAACTGTGAGTAAATGAGTAAAGGTGAATGCATATTGAGTAACAGTAAAAATGAATGCATATTGAGTAACTCACTATTTACTGAGTAAAAACTGAGTGACTGAGTGTACAGTGGGTAACTGTGAGTATATATTGAGTAACTGAGTAAATGTGAGTATATATTGAGTAACTGAGTAAATGTGAGTAGATATTGAGTAACTGTGAGTAAATGAGTAAATGTGAATGCATATTGAGTAACTGAGTATACAGTGGGTAACTGTGAGTAATTACTGAGTAAATGTGTATATACTGAGTAACTTTGTGTAAATTGAGTTACTGTGAGTAAATGAGTAAATGTGAATGCATATTGAGTAACTCTGTGTAAATTGAGTTACTGTGAGTATACAGTGAGTAAGTGTATATAGACTAATTAACTATCAATCAATCATCGATTACATTCAGTGATTGATTGAATAATTAATTAACTGGGTCCTCGAGTAATTGAGACAGTGATTGTCTAAATGACAGATTGAATCAATGTGTGTGTGTGAATGAATAGCCACCAATCAGAGGATAGCTCTTCTATTGTCTACAAATATCCACCAACCAGTGCACGGCTCTTGTATCAAATAAAAATATCCACCAATCAGAGGATAGCTCTTATATTGTCTAAAAATAGACACCAATCAGAGCGTAGCTCTTTTCTATTTCCGCTTCCGTTCACGTGACCGAAACTGACCCCCGACGCCCAAACATTTACATAAGAGCTGAGATCACTCCCTCAATAACACTTACATAATGCATACTGACGAGTCCGCCATACTTCAGCAATACAACAATCACTCTAGCCATTTAAATCTCTGAGAGTGATGAAAAAAATCTCGTCAATTCACAAACACTTACAGCTGCATTCACGTCCGCCCCATAATTTCCAATTGTTATATTATTCTCAGGTAGGACTGTTTAGGGTTTAATTGAAGGTAATTGTCTGCTGCCAAGTGTAGGTTGTCTGTCGAGAAATAACAATAGAAGTTGGGTTTTCCCAATAATGTTAGTGTGTGAGCGTGTACGGCTCTTTGTTTATGGGGAGTGTATTGTTCTGTTTAGACGCGTCTGTACTTGTCGAGAACTAAAGACAAAGGAGCAAGAATAAGAATAGAATAGGGTTTTCCCAATAGAACTAAAAGACAAACGAGCCATAAATAAGAATAGAATAGGGGTTTTTCCAATAGCAAATACAAATTTATCCAAGTTTGCTATTGATAACGATGCAGAGCATGACTCATGGCTCTTTGTTTATGGGGAGTCTATTGTTCTGTTTAGACGCGTCTGTACTTGTCGAGAATTAAAGACAATAGAACAGGTGTATTCACAATACTGTGGGCAAATGACTCATAGCTCTTTGTTTGTGGGGAGTCTGCATAGATGCAGGTGTCTACATGTCGAGAATGCAAGACAAGAAGAGTTTACCCAATGATGTCATGATCTAAAAATAGAACTGAGGTGATGCTGTATAAATAGAACTTGCATATGAACACTGAGATTAAATATGTAATAAAATAATGAGCATTGGATATTAAGTAGCAGGGAATACTACATATAAATTACATATGGAGTGGCAAATCAAGGAGCATTAGGTATTAAGTAACAGGGAATACTACATATAAATTACATATGGAGTGGCAACTCAAGGAGCATTAGATATTAAGTGACAGGGAATACTATATATAAAGTAACAAAACGAGTGTGTGAAGAGTTATGAATACCTTGGTGTCCTGTTAACTTGACCTGTACAGCCAAGAAGAGAATATTTGCACTGAAGAATGCTATTAATCGCAAAGACCTCATAAATAACCGGGAATGTTACATTTGAATAACGTCAATTAGCATTTATACTCGGTTACTATCCTTTAGAAAAGATGAAAACGGAACAAAAACCTAACTGGCGGGGAAAGCGAGCACAGCCAAAGCGTCTACAAAAGGGGATGTTTCTCCTATTATTGTCCCTTATAGTTAATTGCTAATGGCACGGGCTGCACGCTCGAGAGCTTGAAAATCAATTCAGTTTATTTACTCTTTACATGTATTAAGGACAGTGTACACAAAATTATATTTTAAACACATATTGGTGAAATATACGAACAAGGTCCTGTGGCTATGGCCTGTACGGCTCAACGGATAAGTCACAAAGGATTCACCGCAAATATTACAAGTCACGAGTAACAACGACTTGGATTTGAATTGAGGTTGCTTGTTGATAAATAATTCCGCTAAACCAACCACCCAGGAATCACTTAAACAGAGACGCATGTTCAAGGCAACGCGAAATTTATAGAGTGTATTGTCTGGGAAGTATGACAACGAATCTTTGCTACTAACAATAATGTAGTGATCCATTTGGACGACTGGGGCTAAAAGATGAATGATGTACTTTTATAGGGGTCAAGGATCAAGCGATGTAACATTTTACTGGCTTTCTAGAACATTCTGTATGGCGATGTCGATTTTAGGTGTACTATCCTTGACGAGGGTCCACTGAGTATGTGTTAGGACGAGTCCTTTAATGGAAGCTTTACCGTTGAGGAAATAGCGTAGATCCACCCTCAGCGTCTTGGCATATAAGCAAACAGTAGCTCGAATATGATTATCAATGGCTACTTGCTGCATAGGTGTGCATAGGGTTCTGTTCGAAATGGTGGTTATTACGCGGGTATCGGGATAGGAACAGGGCGGAGACACTGTGGTTTCTGGGGGACCATTAC
>JAVTVY010006493.1:0-40785 GCA_036873755.1 Hanleya hanleyi
ATTGGGTGGACTGTTCGGCCGACAATGAACCACACGAAAAAAATGGTCCTCGTCGAACCTCGACTCCTTCAAAACCTCCAATCACCGTACCCCGTACCCTCTACGGTGAAGACGATAAACACACTCGATGAAGAGATGGGTCAGATCTTACAACGACCGGGGTTAAGCGACAGTGAGAAAGTACAACAGTACAATGGAACGCGTCAGCGGTACATGACGTTCATGGACCAATACAAAACCCGCTCTACCCCAGCAGCAGCACCACCACCACCAACCTCAGCACCGCTCCAACAGCCGCCATTACCAGGGGTACCACCCACAGCCGGACAGTGGGTCGAAGACGAAGTCCTGAAGAGTGTACCTGCATCGTTCAAGAAACAAGCTGGCCTGGTATTACAACGAATGAAACCGAATCCTAACATGACTTGGAATGATAAAGGTGAACTCCTGGTACAGAATCAGGTGGTCCCCGGGACCCACATGACGGATTTAGTGAATGACCTGATGCGTCAACGCAGGTCGCACACGGATCCGCGAGGATGGGAAGTCTTCGCTCAAGGCCTGAAAGACATGCATGTACCGCAGGAATTGGTGGGGAACCCCCACCGCTGGGCCTTTATGCAGCGGACCCAGCAATCACCGGTGCACGCACAACGACAGACTCCACAACCTTCTTGGGAAACCGAGTGGGAACCGGAGTCACCCCCGAAATCACCACCACGGCGGGCACCTACTTTTTCACCCCTTTTACCACGCCACCCCCTGCAACCACCAAGAGCTAAGTCACCGCGACCATCACGACGATTAGCGCCCAAGGGCTGGGAGAAGTATTAAAACTAACAGCAGCAGCAGGAAAGCTCAGTCGTCATGTTTTACCTCACCCTACCCAGTAACAGCTCGGCTGATGTGTTTCCTGACAACACCTTGACCAAGTACGTGACCCAGTTACCACAACCGTTGCATTTACCTGGACGCTGGGAATGTGGACTCGTGGATATCCAATACCCTTACTCGTGGTACAACGTGCGAGATGGTGAAGTGTGGTACGAGGTGACTTACGAAGGACAAGAAACCCGACTCAAACTACCCGAAGGCCAATACGATACCCCCAAGGAGTTCATGGATGGGCTGAGAAGTCTGATGCATTATAAGTCTCTACGAGACGTCACGAATACTTCACAACCCATAAAATCTTTCCCCCTTCAAAAATCATGTGGACTTCGATTACAACGCACACAACGACAAGGCCAATCTCACGCTCAGCCCCAGCGTGAGTGTCGAACTCAGTCCTACCCTACAGCAAATGCTGGGTTTCAATTACCAGGGGTACGCTGGCCCCACCGGCGAGATAGGCCACATCCCGATGGACATGCGTAGTGGTATGTATGGCCTGTACATCTACTCAGACGTGGTGGGTGCACACATTGTCGGAGATAGCAACGTACCTCTACTACGCGTCTGCCCGGTGAAAGGCAAATATGGAGCTCAAGTCACCCACAGTTTCAGGCACATCGTTTATCTATCGGTCAGTCAGACCGATATTAGCTCCATCGTCATCGATATAAGAGACGACACTGGTCAACCGATCGCATTCGAGCGTGGGAAAGTGGTGCATTTCCGTCAAGTCCGATCGGTTCACTTTGTATAATGAAGGTGCCTTACGAGTGTGATGCACGCAGCTATATGGACTATTATACCCAACAGGCCGGGGGTCTTTGCAGGTACACGGATGCAACGAGGACATGGACTGGGGAACATACTCGGGAGCATCGTCAAAACGTTCCTCCCCTTGGTGACGCGTGGGGTCAAAGCGATCGGCAAACAAGCGGTACGCAGTGGACTGCAAGTCGCAGGTGATGCGGCACCCAAAGAACCACTGAAACGTCGAACCAAAGAAGCGGGAGGCGTCTTGGTCACCAAAGCACAACGCACCGTAGGGAATAAAAGACCTGCACCACCGAGACCACGCACCAGTCGACGACCGACCCAGCGACGATGCACATCGAAGACCCAGGATATCTTTTCTTAAACATGGCTTTCATCCACGCCGAGTCGTGTCCTTCTACCAACAGTGAATTTGATTTATGGACCGTCCCACCGACTCAGACCAGTGCCGAAGAGGGTCAATGGGTGGAACATCTCCCCCTTTCCAGCATTACAGCCACAAGCCCCATTGAATTCACCATCACCAACGCAGATACGACCTACCTGGATTTAGCCCATACGTACCTATATGTGAAAGCTAAAATCACCAATAAAGATGGGTCTGTCCTCAAAGCAGATGCACCCGTGGGTCCAGTGAATCTCTGGCTTCATTCGCTATTCCAGCAAGTGGATATAGCCCTCAGTGATAAACTGGTGAGCGCCTCAACAAACACGTACCCGTCCCGAGCCTACATCGAAACACTGTTATCCTACGGGCGTGACGCTAAAAAGTCGTATTTGACAGCCCCGTTGTTCTACCGAGATACCCCAGGCAATATGGAAGCGAGTCCCGATAATGACGGCTATACGGAGAGAGTGGATGCCACAGCAGAGAGTCACTCGGTCGATATGATGGGACGTCTGCATGCGGACTTATTCATGCAGGACCGATACCTCTTGAATGGAGTACCTGTCAAAATACGACTAGTGCGCGCAACGCCTGCGTTTGCCTTGATGGCCCCGAATGAGGACCTCGAGTTTAACATTGTCATCCAAGAGGCCAGTCTGTTTGTACGCAAAGTGAAACCGAGCCCAGGTGTACAGTTGGGGCACATCAGAGCCTTGGAAACAAAACCAGCCCAGTACCCGATTCGACGAGTACAGACCAAGGTCTTTTCCGTTCCTAAAGGGAATATGATTGTCAATCAAGAAAACCTGTTCCTGGGGGATTTGCCCAAGCGTTTAACCCTAGCTTGTGTGGAGAACGTCAGTTATAATGGGACACTCTCGAAGAATCCGTTCAACCTAAAAGCGTTCAACATCAATTTCGTGTCCCTGCACGTGGATGGCCAACAGGTACCGGCACGCCCCTTACAACCCAACTTTGGAACGGCCAATTACATCCGGAGCTATCTGAACCTCTTCACAGCAACTGGCCAAATCAACCAAGACGAGGGAAATATGGTCAGTCGAGACGATTTCGGCAAAGGATACACATTGTTCTGTTTCGATCTCATCCCCACCTTAGACAACGATCATCAACTGAGTCTTGTCAAGAAAGGCAACTTACGCTTGGAACTGCATTTCGGGACACCTTTACCGAAAACCATCAATGTGATTTGCTACGCTGAGTTTGACAACATTATTCAAATCGATAGAAGCCGTAACGTCCTGTGTGACTTTGCCACCTAACATGGATACAGACCAGATACGCACAGTGCTGGAGAATGACACAGGAACACGTATGGTCTTTCAAGGAGTGTTCGCCCGAGATGTGTTCCCATCAGACCGTGTGTATCCTGCTGCTTACGTCCTGAATACAGATCCGATGAATCGCCCCGGTCAACACTGGGTGGCCGTGTACTTGACAGAAGAGCGGGGCGAATACTTTGACCCGTACGGCCTACCACCCCTGCATTCCGATTTAACAGACTTCATGGATCAAGGCACAGAGACGTGGTGTTGGAATACCAAAACGTTGCAAAGCCTGACCAGTAGTGTGTGCGGACAATATTGCTTGTTATACCTGTACCATCGATGTCGGGGACATTCCATGCAGACGATCGTCCACATGTTTGACGAGTACCCCAAAGCCGAGGACCGAGATGTACTCGTATATGACTGGGCTGCCGTTCATTTCAATGTACAAGTCCCGTTCTGGGCTTAAATTTTTTAACGTAAAGCCCCCTGTTCCGGGCTTCAGTTTTTTCACGTGGTTGTTCTCACGTTGTTGTTGTTCACTGAATAAAAAAATGAGATCTCAAAAATCTGTCTTGTGTGTTTTCTGTGTGAGCCTAATGCATGAAGGCTATAACAGACATTTGGAGATTCAGCCCATGAATGGGTTGATAAACTGGCCAATCAGTGGCCTAGGATGGAATCAAATGTAACCCATCAATGCCCAGAAAACAATGCAAGAGCACTGCAGTAAAATAGAGAGCCCATGAAATCAGCTCACAGACCAAGTGCATGTTTTGGTCTAGGTTAAGAGTGGGCATTCCAACGTTTGACGAGAAGTTACAAGTTACAAGAGCAACAGGTGGCGTGAAGTGGGGTACGAGGTGTGGGTAAAGACCAGGTAGACGGCGAGTGGAGACTCGTCCAACACCTATAGATTAAGTTTAATATATTTATTAAGTTTCTTCGTGCCAATACGGTTCTGTGGAAAACTGAGGGCTCCCCACTGGAAATTTCACATAGGGAAATAGATGGTAATATTGTCGGAGACCCTCCTTTATACATGTATGCTTCGGAAGAATGGATAAGCCCTAGGCTAAGGAAAAATTGAAACTCTTCTGTGTTCGAAGGTAGTTTTAGTGGAACAGGAAGTGACGTCACACCCACTTGCGCAGAACCCACACCACCCAACCACAACCATGGACCCATATGGGATTGAGTACACCAAACACACGCCCATGTGTATATTTCTATACTACGACCAGACTACGCATGCGTAGACTCTTGAATACGGAAGACGCACTAGTCCAGGCGGCTGCCCCTTCACGAGAGCTTCAAAATTAAACCTCATACAACCCCAACGGCCGACTAGGGGCTTACCTAGACCCCAAAACGTCTATTTCCATACCCTTTTCCCACAATTCCCTGTCTGCGCATGCGCAGACTGTTGAACACGGACGACATACTAGTCCAGTCAGATGCTCCCTCACATATGCTTCACATGGATACCTCACTTGACCCAATCGGCCCATTAGGGGCTTATCTAGATCCCAAAACGTCTATCTCCATACCTTTTTCCCACAATTCCCTGTTTGCGCATGCGCAGAATGGCGACAATGACCGAGCCACTAGTTCAGTCAGATGCCCCCTCATGTGTGCTTCACATGGATACCTCATACGACACCATCGGCCCATTAGGGGCTCCGCTAGATCCCAAAACGTCTATTTCCATACCCTTTTCCCACAATTCCCTGTTTGCGCATGCGCAGAATGGTGACAACGGCCGAGACACTAGTCCAGGCGGATGCCCCTTCACAAGAGCTTCACTTTGATACCTCATACAACTCCATCGGCCCATGAGTGGCTTCTCTAGATCCCAAAACGTCTAGCGGGACCCATACAGGGTCCAGTTTTCGACACTAGGTGACCACATCCCGACGAAATGGCCAGTTTTCGACACCGGATGTGCCGCCATCTTGGATATGTCCCATAATGCACCGGGTCAAAATACTCGCTTCTGATTGGTTGAGAGCTCTGTGACGGATTTGGAATACTCGCTTCTGATTGGACGAGAGCTCCGCATTGCGTCTGCGCATGCGCAGAATGATATTCCTACCGCACACCCAACCCATCAGATGCCCCTTCACATAGGCTTCACATTGATACCTCATACAACTCCAATGGATCATTAGTGGCTCCCCTAGCTCCAAAACGTCTATTTTCATACCCTTTGGCCACCGCGCATGCGCAGAATGCCGATATTTCAACCGCACACCCAGCCCATCAGATGCCCCTTCACGAATGCTTCACTTTGATACGTCACTCGACCCCATCGGACCATTAGTGGCTCCCCTAGCTCCAAAACGTCTATTTCCATACCCTTGGGCCACCGCGCATGCGCCGAATGACGCTATTTCAACCCCGCACCCAGCCCAACCGATGCCCCCTCACATAAGCTTCACAATGATACCTCACTCGACCCAATCGGACCATGCAGCGTATTTGAATTCTGGGGACTACTTTTTCTCCGCGGAGGCGCCGCCTCCGCCAGACATGACCGCATCACCGGGGAGGAATACAAAGGTCAAAGATTAACCGACCTATAGTGGTCAACACTTGGCACACAGCCAAGGCTGATGCAATCCAGAACATGCCAGTACATGCTACAGGTCAAGTGCACTCAATGACCTCTCCGCCACAAATCAGCCACAAAAGTTTAAGTGCAAAGAGTCAATGTGACTTTAAATCCGTAGAAACTACTACTGTGCTGGCGATTAGGTGCCGGACTCTGGGGTCCCTGGTTCGAATCCCGCACGGGACTCGACCAAATTTTCAGCACTAGAATATGTGCTATTCTAAGATAGTGTTATCCCAAAATAACGAAAATACTGTTATACGATCACTTTCTAAATGATAAAAAAAAATATATATATATCTATTCAGTTGTGGGAGCTGTGTCATTACGATCATCTGAGGGGTACTGTATGTTCGCTTTCAAAGACTACCGGTCTGCTACCTCCTATTTTTGTGGGAGGCCCGTTGGCCGAGTGGTTTAGATCGCGGATACAGTCCTGGCGATTAGGTGCCTGACTTTGGGGTCGCTGGTTCGAATCCCGCACGGTACTCGACCAAAATTTTCAGCACTAGAATTTGTGCTATTCTAAGATAGTGTTATCCCAAAATAACGAAAATACTGTTATACGATCACTTTCTAAATGAAAAAAATATATCTATTCAGCTGTGGGAGCTGTGTCATTACGATCATCAGAGGGGTACTGTATGTTCGCTTTCAAGACTACCTGTCTGCTACCTCCTATTTTTGTGGGAGGCCCGTTGGCCGAGTGGTTTAGATCGCCGACATACAGTGCTGGCGATTAGGTGCCCGACTCTGGAGTCGCTGGTTCGAATCCCGCACAGGACTCGACCAAATTTTCAGCACTAGAATTTGAACTATTCTAAGATAGTGTTATCCCAAAATAACGAAAATACTGTTATACGATCACTTTCTAAATGATAAAAAAATATATCTATTCAGCTGTGGGAGCTGTGTCATTACGATCATCTGAGGGGTACTGTATGTTCGCTTTCAAAGACTACCGGTCTGCTACCTCCTATTTTTGTGGGAGGCCCGTTGGCCGAGTGCTTTAGATCGCCGACATACAGTGCTGGCGATTAGGTGCCTGACTCTGGGGTCGCTGGTTCGAATCCCGCACGGGACTCGACCAAATTTTCCGCACTAGAATTTGTGCTATTCTAAGATAGTGTTATCCCAAAATAACGAAAATACTGATATACGATCACTTTCTAAATGATAAAAAATATATATCTATTCAGCTGTGGGAGCTGTGTCATTACGATCATCAGAGGGGTAATGTATGTTCGCTTTTCAAGACTACCGGTCTGCGACCTCCTATTTTTGTGGGAGGCCCGTTGGCGGAGTGGTTTAGATCGCCGATACAGTGCTGGCGATTAGGTGCCTGACTTGGGGTCGCTGGTTCGAATCCCGCACGGTACTCGACCAAAATTTCAGCACTAGAATTTGTGCTATTCTAAGATAGTGTTATCCCAAAATAACGAAAATACTGATATACGATCACTTCCTAAATGAGAAAAAAAATATATCTATTCAGCTGTGGGAGCTGTGTCATTACGATCATCAGAGGGGTACTGTATGTTCGCTTTCAAGACTACCTGTCTGCTACCTCCTATTTTTGTGGGAGGCCCGTTGGCCGAGTGGTTTAGATCGCCGACATACAGTGCTGGCGATTAGGTGCCCGACTCTGGAGTCGCTGGTTCGAATCCCGCACAGGACTCGACCAAATTTTCAGCACTAGAATTTGAACTATTCTAAGATAGTGTTATCCCAAAATAACGAAAATACTGTAATGATAAAAAAATATATCTATTCAGCTGTGGGAGCTGTGTCATTACGATCATCAGAGGGGTACTGTATGTTCGCTTTCAAGACTACCTGTCTGCTACCTCCTATTTTTGTGGGAGGCCCGTTGGCCGAGTGGTTTAGATCGCCGACGTACAGTGCTGGCGATTAGGTGCCCGACTCTGGAGTCGCTGGTTCGAATCCCGCACAGGACTCGACCAAATTTTCAGCACTAGAATTTGAACTATTTATAAGATAGTGTTATCCCAAAATAACGAAAATACTGTTATACGATCACTTTCTAAATGATAAAAAAATATATCTATTCAGCTATGGGAGCTGTGTCATTACGATCATCAGAGGGGTAATGTATGTTCGCTTTCAAGACTACCGGTCTGCTACCTCTTATTTTTGTGGGAGGCCCGTTGGCGGAGTGGTTTAGATCGCCGATATACAGTGCTGGCGATTAGGTGCCTGACTCTGGGGTCGCTGGTTCGAATCCCGCACAGGACTCGACCAAATTTTCAGCACTAGAATTTGAACTATTCTAAGATAGTGTTATCCCAAAATAACGAAAATACTGTTATACGATCACTTTCAGAATTCTAAATGATAAAAAGATATATCTATTCAGCTGTGGGAGCGGTGTCATTACGATCATCAGACGGGTACTGTATGTTCGCTTTCAAGACTACCGGTCTGCTACCTCCTATTTTTGTGGGAGGCCCGTTGGCCGAGTGGTTTAGATCGCCGACATACAGTGCTGGCGATTAGGTGCCTGACACTGGGGTCGCTGGTTCGAATCCCGCACAGGACTCGACCAAATTTTCAGCACTAGAATTTGTGCTATTCTAAGATAGTGTTATCCCAAAATAACGAAAATACTGTTATACGATCACTTTCTAAATGATAAAAACAAATAATATATATTTCCCAAAAATGTTTAAAACCTGACATACCCATCATTCTGGACATTTCAAAAACCCTCTCAGATTTTCTAATTTCGTCTCCACTATTTTACTGACTTTCAAAGTTGCAAAAAATAACTAGAGGTTCCGCTTTGACCCTTGAGTTGCCGCTCAGGCATGAAGCCTATGCTGGTTGTTTTTTAAGCAAAAACATGTCTCCCCCAATCTCCCACCTTGCCTTGAGTGGGCACATAATTTATGGGAAAGTGCTATAAAATGAATGTAGGAAGTAATATCCTAAACAAAGATGCGCACCTAAAAATATTAATTACAAAGAGGCGATTTTCATTGTTGCAGTAACCCAGTGAGGAGTCGGGATTTATATAGCAATGAGTGGATTGCCGACATCTACAGCGTCCAACCAATGTGAAATAAATGTAATTGTGAAGCATCAACTATTTCGAAACTGATCACATTATAGGAAAGATGCAAAACCCACACCTATAGTATACATGCTGTACCGTATAGAAGTTTCAAGCAAACCTAATCAGATGAGCCCATTGCAATGAAGCTTCCACCCAAGTTTAGCGAAATTCCGTGGGGTAGTTCTCCAGATATATTGCAGACAAGGCTTGTATATACATGTACAAGTAGATGGACGGATGGATGGGCACGAACGAACGCTCGCACGCACACACCAAAACCTAATCAGATGAGGGGCTATCCCAATGCAGCTTCCATCCAAGTTTGGTTTAATTCCGTCGAATAGTTCTCCAGATATCTTGCAGACAAGGTCTGTATATACATAAACAATAAGATGGACGGACGGACGATGGACATATATAAATGCACACACACACACCCAAATCTAATCAAATGAGGGGGCTATCCCAATGAACCTTCCATCCAAGTTTGGTGAAATTCTGTTCAGTAGTTCTTCACAAATCCTGCAGAAAGGGCCTGTATATACATATACATGTACAAGTACATGGACAGACGGACGGACACCGAACATGGACGAACGCACACACAAACCAAAACCTAATCAGATGAGAGGGCTATCCCAATAAAGCTTCCATCCAAGTTTGGTGAACTTCCGTCAAGTAGTTCTCCAGATATCTTGCACACAAGGCCTGTATATACATGTATAAGTAGATGAACGGACGGACGGACACCAGACATGGATGAATGCATGCACACATACACCTGACCAAATGAGGGGGCTATCCCAATGAAGCTTCCATCCAAGTTTGGTGAAATTCCATCCAGTAGTTCTCAAGATATCTTGCAGACAAGGCCTGTATATACATGTACAAGTAGATGGACGGACGGACGGCCACCGGACCCGGATGAACGCATGCACACACACCAAAACCTAATCAAATGAGGGGGCTATCCCAAAGAAGCTTCCATCCAAGTTTAGTGAAATTCTGTCCAGTAGTTCTCATATCTTGCAGACAAGGCCTGTATTCATATTTACACACTGACTCTATTGTGTAACCGGGGTTTTTCTTTTGCCGTAATGACCCGCGCACAATGGGGTTCACTTGTGCCCCGGTGTTCAAGTAGCAAGAACCGGGTGTTCATGCCGATCAAATCCGGGGTACACGGTTATAAATCACACCGTAAATTCACAGTTAAATGTACTGGCAGAAAAGGTGCCAGTACATTCAACTGTAAAATTACGTTGCACCGTATTTAACAATTACCGTTTTTTAACAGGCTTTGAACTGTAAAATGTTGCACTGTATTTTATAATTACCGTTTATTGACAGGCATTCAGCTGTAAAATTTGGGTAGCCCTGTAATTTACAATTACCGTTGTTTTAACATTCTCGAAACAATACAATTACGTGGCACCATTGTCTACAATTATCGGTTCCGCGGCAACGTAGGTCGAAATGGCCATTGTTCTTCGTGTTTACAAATGCGATCACCACATGCTTCATAAATAATCACGAACGAATCTGTGCAATTATTACACGAATAGTAGGATACAACTCCAAGTCAGTTAAAACCCATCTTCGCATATGCAAGTCGAACACTAAATGACGGAACGTTAGTGTAGTATTTAGCATGGAATGTGAAGATGGATAAAACCAAAACCAAACCGTACTATAGACCGAAAATTAAAGTTAGCCGCTGCGTCCGTCTCAGCGCGTGTTCTGATAATGCTTTGAATGCTGTATCGTACAACGCAGGTGTCGGATGTTTCCTGCAACGGAGCGTTTCGTGTGCAAAGATATCAACCTCCTTTCAGAGAAAACAAGAATTTTATGTCACGTGTGTGCGCAGTTGACCCATTCCAGTTGATGTCATCTGATGTCATCACAGTTCAATTTACAGATTAATGTGTTTACGATTGAATGTACTGTAAACTCCAACATACATTTACTGTGAAATAACGGTAATTTATAACAGTGTAATATTTGACATGAACACCTCCCTAGTTTCAAGAGACACACTGAATTCTTTGTCTGGCATGGGCATTCGTCTGTGTGAATCGCCTGGTCACCTCCAGGCATTAGCAGGTGTTCATGTAGAAATAAGTGGGTGTCCGTTGAAGTGTGCGACGGGAGACAACTCTTATAAAAATGATACAAAAGCCTTTTGATATCGAACTTTCAAGTGAAATTTCGATAAACAAGCTCAATTCAGCTTCACATTTCAATTTAAATGCTACACTGGCGTTCCGTCACGTGTAGTGTTCGACTTGGATATGCGAAGATGGCTCAATTGAGCACCACTAAATCACAAGTCACTTTTTATACTTTTGTCTTTTTGAATTTGGTGCTAATACTGTTATATGGAAATGGAATAGGTCTTTGGATTATGGACGCAGATATTCTCTAATGGACGACGGCTGGATGATGAATGACGGACTAGACGCTTGTAATTGATATATGTCAGTCAAATACAGAATTACTTTCCATTATTGGAGTAACAAGCTACATGTATCGTTATAGGATCTGCATGAAAATACGCCATGTAAATTTCACACTTTGGTTTATTTTGCTGCCAGTCACATACCTTCTTGTGGAGTGACACCAGCGTCGTCGCGGTCGTGCATTCTTGCTGAAGTTTCACTGAATCCAGTCACAATTTCTTTTTGTGAACGTTACACTATATGCCTTCTGATATACATACATTAAAACAGCGACTGCCTCAAATATAGGTCTAATCTTTGGTTGTCGCCTGCTGAGCGTTGATTGCAGACTAAGCAGTCAAAATATGACGCGTCTGTATGTCGTAACGCATCAATTTTCTGCCGTACGTATATGTGTGGGTACAAGTGAAATGTGTACCGGTAAACGTGAATTTCTGTCAGACATTCCCTTAATTATAGCCTAGTATGAGATCATGCGTATGGACATAGGGATATGTAATTTGTATGTCTGCATATTTTGCTTCATATGCGTTTCACGTAATGTAGATTGTGACACGTATATATATCAATTACATATATCTTTTTGTTACAAATCTTTGTAACGATAACGTGAGAGTTACGGACCAGTCAAACGGGTTGTGGAAGTTATGTTTCGTATGCAAATGTGTTGTTTGTCCTGAAACAACCATGATGTGTTACACAATACGGCTATTGTGTAAGTTATTTATCGCCTTCGACATCGGGGTACATGCAGAATGAACACTCACACCAGTCCGATTTAAATACCTCGGTCGCTTCGCGACCTCGGTATTCAAATCGGACTGGTGTGAGTGTTCATTCAGCATGAACCCCTGTGTCTCAGGCGATAACTATTAGGTACAAGTAGATGGACGGACGGATGGACACTGGACACGGATGAATGCACGCACACACCAAAACCTAATCAAATGAGGGGGCTATCCCAATGAAGCTTCCATCCAAGTTTGGTGAAATTCCGCCCAGTAGTTCTCAAGATATCTTGCAGACAAGGCCTGTATATACATGTACAAGTAGATGGACGGACACTGGACACGGATGAATGCACGCACACAAACCAAAACATAATCAAATGAGGGGGCTATCCCACTGAAGCTTCCATCCAAGTTTGGTGAAATTCCATCCAGTAGTTCTCAAGATATCTTGCAGACAAGGCAAGGGTACGGACAGACATCCATCCATCCAGCACAAACACTAGATGTCTCTCCCCCCCAACATAGTTGGGGAGACAGAATTAAGTGGGTTTCATGATAAAATAAGACGAGTGTACTTCCGGATGACGGAAAACACTCTTGTTGTTTACGTCACAGGCCTCCTGCTGAAGTTGGTCAAGCAGAGATCGCGTTTGATAACGGTGTTATTCAGCTAAATTCACAAACTCCAATTGGCTGCATTGTATTGAATCACACCTTGCATAAAAATAATTTAAAGCAGCTCGCTTGTATGCCGATTAGGTTTCACAAATACAGGTATTGAAAACTGTGGTCACTTGCTGATTCATTCCACAAGAGGTCATTGTTCTTTGCCCGGCTTTGTTTGGATTAATCCGTGGATTAAACAACACATCTGATTAGAGCTGATTATATTACCTCAGTCTACCTTAGAATCACAATCTTGATTGATTGCTGAACCGAGGATGTTCATGCGATATGATTTACACCTCCGATGATAAACTCCATTTACCAAGTTCACGATATACCAGAGCGGTGATCTTTGTCCCGCTGGGGTTTGTACATTTGTACTTTTAGACTCGACGTTTACATTATATATTGGTGTTTAATTACAAAGTTGTGCGCCAAAATGACGACTAGATTGTGAGAATGAGCCAGGTTATCAGCGACTTCGACTTTTCATTAGTTCCCATTTGAACCCCTTTTCGCTGGCAATTTCCCACGCAGCTGGTGAAGCTAAGCAGAGAGATAAACCCCATCTACACCCCCGATGAGCGACTTGTTCATGAATATTGTAAATAGGGTCTGAATTACCAGTGATTTTCTGAGACGGCTGGCAATATTACTACGGAGGTGAAGCTGACATCCCTATCATTCTGACTTGGAAGTGTCCGGTTTTGTGTTGTCTGGCACAAGGCCGAAAGTATATTGTTATTCAAGTTAAGAGTTCTGGCCAAGTGAGAATACGAAGCTGCGCATCTGAAAACCCCTCGGCTCTGGGCGCCAGCCATTCATAATGTATTCAATTTGAAGCAAGACTTCAGGAACACCAAGCAGTCAAGTGACAAATATACAGATTATGAAAAAATTTGCCATTAGAAATGGCCTCTAAGGTTTATGTCAATCAGAGAAGTCGGTATTCATTACATAAGTCTGTTGATGCATCGATGATGTATACCAAATTTTGTCATAGAGCATTTGAAAATTATCAGAGATAGAGATCATTAATGATTTCGCATAAATTAAAGATGGCCGCCCATCCTTCCCACCACTCAGAGAAACTGATGTGGTTATTCATTGCAAGTGTCTTGATACATGGATGCTGTATACCAAGTTTCATATAGAACACTGAAATGGTATCAAAGATATATATCATTAAAGATTTTGCATAAATTAAAGATGGCCGCCAAGGTTTCCACCGAATCAGGGAAACTGGTTTGGTCATTCCTTTGAAGTTTCTTGATGCATCGATGATCTATACCAAGTTCACACACGGAACAGTGAAATGGTACCTAAGATACACAAGATTAATGATTTCGCATAAATTAAATATGGCCGCCAAAGTTTCCAACCAATCAGGTCCAGATTCAATAGGGTTCTGGGTCATGAGCATATGGATGTGCAGTGCAAGTTTGGTGTGCCTAGGGTAAGTCGTTCTAAAGATATCTTGGTAATGAGAAAGCTGTGATGGTTTCGCATAAATTAAAGATGGCCGCCAAAGTTTCCAACCAATCAGGTCCAGATTCAATAGGGTTCTGCGTCACGCGCATACGGATGTGCACTGCAAGTTTGGTGTGCCTAGGGTAAGTCGTTCTGAAGATATCTTGGTAACGAGAAAGGTGTGACGGAGGGACGGACAGACGTACATGACGACAATACCCTTCGGTCAAATTTTGGCCGAGGGGTAAAAAGGAAGTTCTTTGATCTTGGATTGAGACCATGACATTTAAAACTACACGAGTCTACAGCCAGGCCATATAGAATCATTATTATTCAAATTACCCAGAGCTAGTGTCAGCCCAGGTTGTTTACAATATGCCAAGAAGGCAGAGTGTGGGGCAAGGTTTGATTGTACAACCCTTTAATAATTGACAGGCTGGGGCAGCGATTTTGGTGAAATATAATTGACAAAGGATCTGCTGCAAGTTGTATTGTCAGTCTTTTGTGTCCAGGATATTACCTTTTCAATGGGAGGTCTTACACCAAAGCCTTGCCCAAGCTGTGATGAATTTTGTTGATAATGGCCCAGTCTAAACTCTTGTATACAAATTGAAGGTCCCGAACATTCTGAATTGTTTTCAGGTCATTGTCAGAAGACTATATTCACTGCAATGAGTCAAAGAAGTGACAGTCTGAAAGAAATTAAAAAAAAATTGTGTGTCTTGTGTTCATTTCATTTCCCTGTATCACATTGTTGCTGAAATGAAACAAAGCAATACATTTGTCCTGTTCACCCAAACTATTAGCACAGCGGGGGTCAACTGAGATGAACAGATTTCAACATAGACTGTGTGCACAAAGGGGCTCAATGGGGATACCTAGAGACGCACGTAGGCCTAACATGAACAGGTAGTCGGTCAATCAAGACAATTATTCAGCTATCATAATAATATTTATTATAATTTATCGTTTGGAGCCGCATTTGGAAGCAACAGCGGGTTACAGCAACATCACACAAATTACTAAAACTTACAATTCGATCACCCGCATTTTTCGGGATTTGTCACTTTCAATGATTTGCAATAAATCGAACACCCCTATTTTTTATCACCTCAACTATCGCTTCCGGTGATCGAATTATTAGGGGAATTACCGTAATTAATTAGCTAAACCATTGTCATTGTAATTTAAACCTTGACCGTCAAACCGAGTAAAAGTCCGAGATAAGAGAGGCCCTTCTATCCCTTAACGCAAAATGGTGTAGACAATGAAGTCTACCCAAGCTGACAGTCCACCTAAATTATCAGCAAACACATTTGTAAATTGCTATCCCGCAAAATTTCATCCTTGTTTCACATACCTTCTGCAGAATTTGTAAAATCGTAATAATAACAAACAAGTATTCAAGTATGGACTACAAATTGTGCGTGAACATCAATTCGGTGTACGGACATTTCCTCCAGCGGACATTTCCCCCAGTGGGCCTATATTTTTAGGTTATTTTGAACATAGTTTTTGGATAATTTGGCAATAACACACATTTTTTTTTTATTTTTTAAATTTTATATATAAAAAGGATTTCCACATGTTTTCCGATAAATGAGTCACAGTGATTTATACATATACACAGTATATATCAGTATTCTTTTATAGCACATTTAAAAACAATATAAAAGATATATGAATATTATATGTTATCACTATGTGATGCATTATATTGTTTAAAAATGTGCTATATATATAATGTGCTTTCTCGTAAAAATTATAGGAAAAATCGACCATAGAGGTCCATGTCCCCCGCTAGCAGCACCAGTTATGGTGGATTACATCCACCATAACTGGCGCTGCTGCTGCGGGGGCCATGGACCTCTATGGTCGATTTTATTTGGTCGATGAAATCTCATATCATTGATGAAGAGTATGATTTGAAAATGGAGATATCGCTGATGAGCTTAACATAATCTAATACTGCGGATGGCACCCAGATTGGATTATGCACATCCATAAAACATAATACCAACTGTCCTCTCACCAATGTCCATGCACTCCCCAGGCTTGAAGTAGATTGGTTGAATCGTTCTAGAGTTATTGTCCAGACAAGATCTAAATGCTGAAAATCTAAGATGACTGATGGTGGCCATCTTGGATTACACAGGTAACTGTAAAGCAATATAACTGTCCTCTCACCGATGTGAAGCCAAACTGCAAGTTTGAAGTCGATCAGATGAATTATTCTAGATTTGTTGTCCAGACAAGATGCAACTGCTTAAAATGCAACATAACCCAATATCGCTGGTAGTTGGCAGCCAAATTGGATTATGCTCGTTCATGAAACACAATCCTAACCGGGATCTCATCAAGGTCAAGGGACTTCCCAAGTTTGAAGCAGATCAGTTGAATCGTATCCCAGCTATTGTCCGGACAAGATCAAACTGCTTAAAATCCAATGAAATCCAGTATGGCTGATGGTGGCCATATTGGATTAAGCATGTCCTTGAAAAACCATCCTAATCCTCCTCTCAACAATGTCAAGGCACTCCCCAGGTATGAAGTAGATCGGTTGAATCGTTCTCGAGTTATTGTCCGGACAAGATCCAACTGCTTATAATCCAATATGGCTGACAGCGGCCATATAAACAATCCCAACCGTCCTCTCACCATGTCAAGGCACACCCCAAGTTTAAAGTTGATCGGTTAAATCGTTCACGAGTTATTGTCCGGGCAAGAAAATCTAAGATCCAACTGCTTATAATCCAATATGGCTGACGGCGGCCATATTGGATTATGCGCATTGCTGAAAAACAATCCCAAGCGTCCTCTCACCGATGTCAAGGCACTCCCCAAGTTTGAAGTAGATCAGTTGAATCGTACTCCAGTTATTGTCCGGACAAGATCAAACTGCTTAAAATCCAATGAAATCCAGTATGCCTGATGGTGGCCATATTGGATTAAGCACGTCCTTGAAAAACAATCCTAATCCTCCTCTCAACAATGTTAAGGCACTCCCCACATATGAAGTAGATCAGTTGAATCGTTCTTGAGTTATTGTCCGGACAAAATCCAACTGCTTATAATGCAATATGGCTGACGGCGGCCATATTAGATTACGCACATTGCTGAAAAACAATCCCAACCGTCGTCTCACCAATGTCAAGGCACACCCCCAGTTTGAAGTTGATCGGTTAAATCATTCACGAGTTATTGTCCGCACAAGAAAATCTGTGATCCAACTGCTTATAATGCAATATGGCTGACGGCGGCCATATTAGATTACGCACATTGCTGGAAAACAATCCCAACCGTCCTCTCATCAATGTCAAGGCACACCCCAAGTTTGAAGTTGATCGGTTAAATCGTTCACGAGTTATTGTCCGGACAAGAAAATCTAAGATCCAACTGCCTATAATCCAATATGGCTGACGGCGGCCATATTGGATTATGCACATTGCTGAAAAACAATCCCAACCGTCCTCTCGCCAATGTCAAGGCACACCCCAAGTTTGAAGTTGATCGGTTAAATCGTTCACGAGTTATTGTCCGGACAAGAAAATCTTTCGGAATTACGGAATTACGGACACTGGTGTTTCTAATATCCCCCCCTACTAAGTAGCGGGGGACAAAAATAGGCCTATGTGCTATATTATTTTAAAATGTGCTATAAGACTGTATAATACAGTACTGCTATATACTGTGTATATGTATAACATCTTATCACTATTTGACTCATTTATCGTAAAACATGTGGAAATCCTCGCATCCTTTTTATAGAAAAAAAAAATTAATAAAATTGTGTTTTTTGTTTGCCAAATTATTTAAAAACTATGTACAAAATATCCTAAAAATATAGGGTGGGGGAAACGTCCACTGGGGAAATGACCACTGGGGGAAATGCCCATGGTGGAAATGGCCGCTGTGGGAAATGTCCACTGGGGGAAATGCCCTGGATTCCATGAATTCTGCTTCTTTATTTCACAACTTAAATTACAGAGAAAAAAAAAGACAATCACATATATGAAAATTCCTTCACATATTGATTTTGGATAAACTTTGGTAAGAAATAGATGGGTTCTCTTGTATTTGGTTTGAATGAGCATGTTACGTTCAATAAAATTCAACTGTCTGAACAGTAATTAAGATGACGTATGTTAAAATCAGAGTCAAAGGCTCTTCCAATTGAGCTAATCATAGTAATAATAACAATTAAGACTATATCTGTATTATACAGAATACTAGCTGGTACCACACTAAAGCTATGACCCCTGCACAATCTTTTACAATCGCAGTACATAATAACGAAGAATGGAACAAATATCAAACTTTAACAAGGATTGTGATACACACTTCACATATCCAATTCCCATTTAAGATACACTTCAGTAATTATGCTACATTGCTTCATTGTAACTTCTGCAACCATTCCACAAGTTACCTGGAATACTTGTATTGCATTAAACTGTCTAGCATATGTATACACTTAAATTATTTTGTATAATCCCCCTGAACACTACAAGCAGGTGAAATTTGACCTCCATCCAATCTTTCAGGTTTTTTTAAAATGATTTTGTTGGTAATATACATTTAGAATACAGTCCACCAAATGGTACTATCATGGCAAAGGTTTGTAGTATTTCATATACTGTTCTGCAGGCTACTAGTCCACAGGACTTGGGGATTTTATTACTATCTATACGAACCTCCTACTACGAGAGCAAACAAGAACTCTGTGGATGTATAAGATAATACCATTCATCTCCCCGATCTCTTCACTTTACTTTAGAAGAGTGAGTGAGTGAGTGAGTGAATAGGGTTTAACGTCGCTTTCAACATTTTTTCAGATATATCACGACGGGGAAGGGAAGGGAGGGGAGGGGGAGGGGCAGGGGTACCTACTTGTAACAGAGCAGATCTAATACTGCCATTTTATAGTGCTGTCCCACTGAAATATCATGCCGTAGGCAGACATGACACCCCACTCAGTCACATTATACTGACACCGAGCGAACCAGTCCTTGTTCTATCCTCTTAATGCTGAGCGTAAGCGAGGGAGCAACAAGTTCCATTTTTTAAGTCTTAGTTATGACCCGGCCTGGGATCGAACCCAGTACCTACCGCTTACGAGGCCGACGCTCTAACCATTAGACCACCGCAGTGCGGTCTTACTTTAGAAGATACTCTTACATCTCTTATTACTAGAATCATATATCATATCACAATCTGTATCCACCTATTTAAATGCTTTAGCTATACACTGAACCTCGGCGATGACATATTTGCTCCATCAAACTCCATACAAATTGTGTATGAATGATTTATAGTGCAGATACATGTACACTTTATAACATTGCATACTGAAGTCCAGGGTCCCAGGGATACCTTACAGTGAACAGCTTGACAGTCTTGCACTATATATGCATTACATAAAGAAGTCCATGGTCCCATGGATACTTTACATTAAACATCTGGACAGTCTACATTGTATAAACATTGCATACTGAAGTCAGTGGTCCCATGGATACTTTACATTAAACATCTGGACAGTCTACATTGTATAAACATTGCATACTGAAGTCAGTGGTCCCATGGAAACTTTAAACTGAACATCTGGACAATCTACACTATAATACATTGCACACTGAAGTCCATGGTCCCATGGATACTTTACATTAAACATCGGGACAGTCTACACTAAACATACATTGTATACTGAAGTCCATGGTCCCATGGATAATTTACATTAAACATCTGGACAGTCTACACTATATACACATCATATACTGAAGACCATGGTCCCATGGATACCTTACAGTAAACAGCTTAGTCTAATGACAGTCTACACTCAGAGTGTAAAATATGAAATCAAATTCTAGTTGCCCACGGGCAAGTACGGGCAACCAACATATCCAAATGCATTGCAATTCAAGAAGAATTTGGTTGCCCAAAGGAAATACATATGGGTAAAGGGCTATTTCGCACCCTGACACTATAGATACATTGTATACTGAAGTCCATGGTCCCATGGATATCTTACAGCAAACAGCTGGAGAGTCGACACTATATACACATCATATACTGAAATCCATGGTCCCATGGATACTTTACATTAAACATCTGGACAGTCTACACTATATACACATCATATACTGAAATCCATGGTCCCATGGATACTTTACATTAAACATCTGGACAGTCTACACTATACATACATTGTATACTGAAGTCCATGATCCCATGGATACTTCATAGTAAACATTTAGACAATCTACACTATACATACATTGCATACTGAAGTTCATGGTCCCAAGGATACTTTACATTAAACATCTGGACAGTCTACAGTATACATACATTGTATACTGAAGTCCATTGTCCCATGGATATCTTACAGCAAACAGCTGGACAGTCTATACTATATACACATCATATACCAAAATCCATGGTCCCATGGATACTTCACATTAAACATCTGGACAGTCTACACTATACATACATTGTATACTGAAGTCCACGGTCCCATGGATACTTTACAGTAAACATCTGGACAATCTACACTATACATACATTGCATACTGAAGTCCACGGTCCCATGGATACTTTACACTAAACATCTGGACAATCTACATTATACATACATTGCATACTGAAGTCCATGGTCCCATGGATACTTTACAGTACACATCTGGACAATCTACACTATACATACATTGCATACTGAAGTCCATGGTCCCATGGATACTTTACATTAAACATCTGGACAATCTACACTATACATACATTGTATACTGAAGTCCATGGTCCCATGGATACTTTACAGTAAACATCTGGACAATCTACACTATACATACATTGCATACTGAAGTCCACGGTCCCATGGATACTTTACATTAAACATCTGGACAGTCTACAGTATACATACATTGTATACTGAAGTCCATTGTCCCATGGATATCTTACAGCAAACAGCTGGACAGTCTATACTATATACACATCATATACCAAAATCCATGGTCCCATGGATACTTCACATTAAACATCTGGACAGTCTACACTATACATACATTGTATACTGAAGTCCACGGTCCCATGGATACTTTACAGTAAACATCTGGACAATCTACACTATACATACATTGCATACTGAAGTCCATGGTCCCATGGATACTTTACAGTAAACAGCTGGACAATCTACACTATACATACATTGCATACTGAAGTCCATGGTCCCATGGATACTTTACAGTAAACATCTGGACAATCTACATTATACATACATTGCATACTGAAGTCCATGGTCCCATGGATACTTTACATTAAACATCTGGACAGTCTACACTATACATACATTGCATACTGAAGTCCATGGTCCCATGGATACTTTACAGTAAACATCTGGACAATCTACACTATACATACATTGCATACTGAAGTCCACGGTCCCATGGATACTTTACATTAAACATCTGGACAGTCTACACTATATATACATCATATACTGAAGGCCATGGTCCCATGGATACCTTACAGTAAACAGCTTTAGTCTAATGACACTATACATACATTGCATTCTGAAGTCCATGGTCCCATGGATACTTTACATTAAACATCTGGACAATCTACACTAAATATACATTGTATACTGAAGTCCATGGTCCCATGGATACTTTACAGTAAACATCTGGACAATCTACACTATACATACATTGCATACTGAAGTCCATGGTCCCATGGATACTTTACAGTAAACAGCTGGACAGTCATAATTACTGACACATTTTACACCATCATCTACAACATTATAGGTAAACCACAATGAGCTCATTTTGTCTCCAAACAGTATACCACAAGAGCAATTGGAGGGCAATTAAATATACATGTATTTCTTTCCCAATTATGACACAGATGAAAGTGTCTCAGGAACAAAATCACCATCATTTTCCTACATCATGTGCACAGGGTAGCACACACCAATCAGAGACAGAGAAGCCACATGTGTCCGAAGAACTAGGTCAATGACTGCATCATACTCTGGCTCAACTACAAAGTTATTTTGTTGGTCCAGATGGAAAGCATGGTTGAAGTGAATCCAGGCGGTCAGTCAATCAGTATGGTTCGTTCCCATAGAACTGAAATTAGAAGAACAATATCAAACATCAAGATCCAGGAAGTACAGCAAAATCACCATTATTTTATTACAAAGTCAGGGGAGTGATGTTCAGCCGTAACGCCTAAATTGTCAATATATCTCAGGGATATACAATCCAATCTGATGCCATTACAATGTGTTCAGCATTATCAAAATAAAATTTTTGGCCGAGGGGTAATAAAAGTGGAGGCAAATAATTGTTTGCAGGCTTCTACACGCATGATAAGTAGATAAATGATTTGGTAGCAGTACTAATCACAGTTCATCAGATATAACTGGTTAACACATTCAAGCATATCCAAGATTATTATACCCGGAAAGGGGCATAACTCCAAAAACTAAGAGCCGAGATGATGAATTTTTTGGTATGCTTCTGGAATACAACTAGATAAATGAGTTTCCAAAATTTAGTAGATGTACCGAACATGAATCTACAGATGTAACTTATACACTCAACTTTTTATATCACAAAATCAGAGATTATTAGATCTGAAAATGGGCATAACTCCATAAAATATGGGCCGAGATGACTACTTATTTTGAAATACAAATAGATAAAAAAGTTTCATCAGAATTTGCTAGATGTACCAAAAAGCTAATTAGATATAACAAAATCAGATACTATTGCACCTGAAAGGGGTGTAACTCCATAAAATAAGGGCTGAGGTGACTAATTTTCTGTTGGCTTCTAGAATACAACTATACAAATAAGTCACCAAAATGTAGTAGCTGTATCAAACACAGTTCTGCACATATAATTGATCAATTCAAGCATATATATCACAAAATAAGAAATTAATACATTTGTAAAGGGGCATAACTCTGTAAAATATGGGCCGAGTGAACTCAATTTCGATAGGCATCTGACTTATACCTAGATAACTAAGTTCCCAAAATTTTGTCACTGTATCTTGAGCAGTTTTGCCTAAAATGCGGTAATGGACAGAGAGTCGTATGGACGCACATAACGACAATACCACGAGGCTAAAATGGCGGAGGGCTAAAAAAAACTGAAGCAGCTCAAGCTCCAGAGTTTTCCTTAAACTGGAGATACATCTCATAGAGCATAAAACACACCAAAGTGGCCGTCACAATAATGACCTCCTTTAGCAATGGTGTATAGAAATTAGTCGGCCGGACAAACCGACGAATGAGCATTTTTGATGGCATTTTTTGTTAGAAGCTGGCACCCATGTTATATGTCTGCAAAATACATTCCTGAACAATGTAGGGCAGGATGCCAAGCTCAAAAAAGATTTTTCGGACAGTGGTCAGTTTTGACCATAGGGGGTCAAATTTGGCCATTTTACAAAACTTGCACCTTCCGAAAATATAATACTTGTGGGCGAGGAAGGGGTTTTAAATTAAAGAGTCAGAAGCTTGTTATAATTTGAAAATTACATTGAAATATATAGGGGTTCGTTACATAAAAATGCGTTTTTCTCTGAATTTCTGGAAACGACCTGGTCAAAGCGGATAATTTCACACTGGCAAAACATTTCACACCACAAATCTCATGCTAGTTGAATATCCCAAGCCATGGTCTACAATATCGGACCAACGGACATACATATATCCGCATCTTTCGGACATAGCGATCAGCTGATCACAGGTGGCCATGCAAATATAGCATTTTTAGAGTAATGTATTACCGTACTGTTGACTTTTCTAAAATGTATATACTTTTGAGTATTGGATGTTTTTAAATAGTTAAAAGTTTAATATATGTTGAAAATACTCTCAGATTCATAGAATATAAAGGCAGTTACCTTCTTTATTACAGAAACGAACATTTCATCCGGAAACGACCTGGTCAAAGCGGATAATTTCACACTGGCAAAACATTTCACACTACAAATCTCATGCTAGTTGAATATCCCAAGCCATGGTCTACAATATCGGACCAACGGACATACATATATCTGCATCTTTCGGACATAGCGATCAGCTGATCACAGGTGGCCAAATATAGCATTTTTAGAATAATGTATTACCGTACTGTTGACTTTTCTAAAATGTATATACTTTTGAGTATTGGATGTTTTTAAATAGTTAAAAGTTTAATATATGTTGAAAATACTCTCAGATTCATAGTATATAAAGGCAGTTACCTTCTTTATTACAGAAACGAACATTTCATCCGGATTTCCACCTGCCCTGTTCTGTCTTGGTTGATCCAACATGTTTGCTAATTACCGTACAACTAATGATCGGAATACAAATACAATTGAGCAGTGTAAAGGAGTTTTCATATTCTCTTTATGCTGAGCCTTTTCTTACTTTGATACATTCACAGGGTGTAGAGCACAGTATCAGAGAAAATGACGAGCCCTGGAGTTAAACCTGTGAAAGTATTGAAGAGTAAGACCATAGAAGATTTAGATCTGACAGTGTGCCTGTTTGCCAGGAGAAGAATACTGAACGCTTGCAGACCGGTTCATTTGGAGGAGAAGCTCGGATTTCCGAACTTCGAAGTGATTGCGACAAGACGAAAGTCACAGGAAACCAGCTCAGCAATCTTTCTGGATAATTTGAGTAAAATTTCTGAGACACAATGGAATTCAAGCGAGATGCATTGTCACAATTCTTGTTATTGTAAATCACGCATGTCCTGTCGCAGGTCCCTTCAGATGGATCCAGGAAAATGTATGTTTTGTCAGCATCATGACAGTCGAAAAATGCACAATGTGGCTACAATGTTGCGGTAAAATTTTGTCACTAGCTTAACATAATCTAACGATGAGAGTCATACTGGCTAATGGTGTCGACCTAGTGGCAGCTGAAAGGAAATATCATTTGAAATGTTGGGTTGAGTTTGAGCGACGCATGGTGAAAAGCGCAAAAAAAAAGAGTCCACAGAGAGCGCGACTGACAAGGTATTGGGGAAACTTTGTTTGGAAATGCAGACTGGATTATCTTTGGGTCATGTCTACAACAAAAGGGAAGTTTGAAAGAAGTACCAGCGGGTTTGTGAAGCAGAAACTACCACCCCAACATCTCGGTATCTGTCGAGACGGCAATCTTTCTACGGTGACGTCAGTAAACTTATTGGTTGGAAGGCCAGTTTCGTGCGTCCGTTGGATCCACAATCGTGTCTTCTGATATATCCCGGCGAGCGATCTGAGTTTTCCATCGCAAGAAATCTTGCAACTTGAGCGTGTCATCGGAGTCTGAAAATGATGTTGAACTCTCAAATATATCTAAGGGAAACAAAAGCCTGCATGAGCTAATTCATACTGCCATGGAAACACAGCAAGGAAGCAATCAGAGATTGCTCCATTGTATGCCCCCCTTCTGCTTTAATCACGCCATTGTTCTGTTCTGTATTGGTCGGTGGAGGCCTAATTTGGATAATTATAAAAATTCTGTTTCAGTCACTTTTTTCGACATGCCTTGCATAATATATATTCCAATTATCGACCAACAAGTAATAATACCATGTTTTGATGCAAGATGTTCGCCAGGGCTTTCGCCAAATCCGAAAATGTGACCTGGTTATGATGCCTACATTCCTTGGGAGTATATTGTGGTGAAATTATGAGGTTGATACTTCATGTAGGAACTATTGTCTGGGTCTCTGTGTCGTTGAAAAGGCACATATCTAGACACATTGTTGTCCCCAGACTTGGCTATTGTATCCCCAGACTTGGCTATTGTATGCATTGTCTCGTGATCCTTACATAAAGTATGAACCAATTATGAAGCGATCAGTGAACTTTGAATTTTGCACCCCATTCACTCTTTTTGGGGCAATTTCATACTTCAGGACCTATGTGGTCTGCTTTGGAATGTAGAATAACAATTTTATAGCCATTTCCCAGCCCAACTCGGTTATGGACGGAGATCCAGCCTGAACGAAATAAATATATCCCATTCACTAAGGTTTGATGAACAAAGGGCCATAACTCTTGAAAATATAACCGAAAGCAGAGAAACTTCACACTGCACAACTATGGGGCATTGACCACATATCATGCAAATTCCATACTTGTCCATACAAAATTAACCGAGGTCCAGCCCGGACAAGTCCCAACTCACAAAGATTTCAAGAACAAAGGGCCATAATTCTTGAAAATATAGGCGAAACGTGGAGAACATCACGCTGCACAACTACAGGGCACTGACCACATATCCTGCAAATTCCATACCTGTCCATATAATATTAACCGAGATACAGCCCGGACAAGTCCCAATTCACGAAGACTTGAAGAACGAAGGGCCATAACTCTTGAAAATATACGCGAAATGCGGAGAAACTTCACGCTGCACAACTATTGGGCACTGGCCACATATCCTGCAAATTTAAAAATTCTCCATACAATATCAACCAAGATCCAGCCCAGACTAGTCGCAATTCACAGAGATTTCAGGAACAAAGGGCCATAACTCTTGAAAATATGAGCGAAATGGGGAGAAACTTTCCGCTGCACAACTGTTGGGCACTGACCACATATCATGCAAATTTCATACTTGTCCATACAATATTAACCAAGATCCAGCCCGGACAAGTCCCATTCATACAGATTTCAGAAAAAGGGCCATAACTCTTGAAAATTATACCAGAACTCGGAAAAAACTACGCTGCACAACTACGCTGCACAACTACGAGGTGCTGGCCACATTCCATGCAAGTTTCAATCCTGTCCATCAAATATTAACCGAGATATCGCGTGGACAAGAAATTCGGACGGACAGACCGACGGACAAAGCGAGAGGGGGGGGGGGGCATAATAAGAATGGATTTAGATAATATCCCCGGCCACACCTCTGTCCGGACAGGAATTGACCGGGAACATGTGGTAATTGAGACTCTATATTTGAGTTCAGTTTTATTAATAAAATCAGTTTTACTAATATTGTATATATGTTTTAAATGCTGGGCCGCAATGTAAACTAGTTTTCCAACTAATTGTGTAACCCTGGATAAATAAAGGTTCTATCTATCTATCCATCTATCCCTTGGCGTGCTGATTATTAAGCTAAAACTTACCTCACTTCCACTCTTTGCATTTCTTGTTCACATGAAATCATACAGTAAGAATTTTAATGACACAGTTCTCTCCCCTGCTAGTCACGTGTCTGCACAACTACCCATAATGCATCCTTCTTGTTCCACTGCGATACATGGTTAGGATGTATCATAGAGGGGAGGATGGGTGGGCATCACTGGAAGTGAGGTAAGTTTTAGCTTAACAGAAAATTTACCTGTGAATTTTTTTTGTTATTTGCGCTGAAAACTTACCTCACTTCCACTCTTTGCATAGAATGCCACCGCAAACTGATACAATCCGTGGTTAGTGATAAATGCCATACACATAGTGACTAGTACAGAGTAGAAATCACAGATCTTCTACCTCAAAGAGGATCCATGAGATCATACAACAGTAATAACCTGTATGCCTATGGTACACAGGGAACCTCTGTCGCTACTCTGACTTCAAGGCTGAGTTGCAAGATACGCCCCCCCCCCCCTTTTTTTCGAAAGGGGCCCCGAGAGAAAAAATGCACTCACCAGCTAGCAGGGTTAAAACTGTACGCCCGGACTTTATGTTGCTATCTTGCTGGCCTCGGTCCCCCAGACACCCGCTGTGCGGTCACAAGTGGGCCGATGGAATAGAGGTCGTCACATGCTAACGTCATGTCCCGGAGGTAGAAAGAGGCAAAGGTCGTGTTTGACCTCCAGTAACACGCCCTCATAATGTCGGTCACTGATCTGTTAGTCCATAGAGGCCATGATGCCGCTAGAGCCCTAATCTCGTGACCCGAAACGTTTACAAGCGCGGCTTGTCTATCCGTAGCCGTGGAGTACGCTAGTCGAATCGTATTTTTGAGCCAACTTGAGATAGTATTTTTGCTTATTTCTTGTTTGGCTTTGGGATCGAAAGGGATAAACAAACGCCTCCTTCCCGCTCTGATCTCCTCTGTACGATTCAGGTAACATGCAAGTGCACGAACCGGACACATCAACATGTCTGATTCAAGACCGGACGAAAGGAAATCAGATAAGGCTGGAATTGTGAACTCTCGAGATATGGAATCGTAGAGGGCTTGATTCTTGGCCACAAACTCAGGAACCGTTGTGAGAACTACATTGCTCCAGTCCCTAGAGTGTTTTTATCGAGCGCATGCAGCTCTGACACTCTAGCTGCCGAAGCAAGAGCCAATCAAAAACGAAGTTTTGTATGATAACATTTTTAGCTCAATAGCCTCTATTGGCTCGAAAGGTGACTTCCCTAATTGCCGAAGTACTAAGGCTAAGTCCCACTTGGGTAATTTCGGAACAGCCGACTGACTAGATATCTTGTGTGACTTGATTAGTGCAGATAAATTTGGATCAGTCGAGGGATTAATCCCAGTACCCAGAAGAATAGGTTGAGCAATGGCTGCCCTATAACCTTCGACCGTAGCGGGTACCAGGCCCCTATCCCGGAACAGGTGCAATAGGAACTCTGCTACTTCAGGGATAGAGGCGCAGGATGGATTTATATCCCTCTCTCCACACCAAAGATCGAAGATTGCCCACTTTGATTGGTATACAGCGGAAGAGGACGGTCGAAATTGATTGTGCCATTCGGCGCCCAACTTCCGCTGAAAATCCCGCCTGAGCGAAGTGCTTCTTGATCACTTGCACACGTGGTAGTGGAACAGTCCTGGCTGGCTGTGGAATATTGACGTTCCGGGCTGGCGCAGTAGATTGTGCCACACCGGAAGCTGTCTTGGTACATCTACCAGAAGATCCAGTAAGTCCGGGAACCACGGCCTTGCTGGCAACCACGGAACAATCAGGTAAACGACACATGTGTGTTCGTGGATCTTCTGGAGTACCTTCGCTAGGATAGCTGGAGGAGGGAACGCATATGCTACCATCCTTGATCAGTCCTGCGATAGGGCGTCCACTGCATATGCCGACGGATCCGGGACCGGCGACATGAACAGGGGCAGTAGATTGTTGCGCCGAGTGGCGAACAGATCTATGTGTGGCATCTCCCAGACAGGAGCTATTTGTTTTAGTATGGCTGGGTGAAGTTGCCACTCCGTGGGAATTATCTGATTCCGTCGTGAAAGCGAATCCGCTAAGACATTCAGAACCTCCGGGATGTGTCTGGCCAACACCGATATGTTGTTGTCCCAACACAGACCGAAAAGATTTCCGCTTGGCTTTGTAATTGCGGAGATCTCGTCCCCCCCTGCTTGTTGATGTAGGACACGACTGATGTGTTGTCCGTCGCAACTAGCAGGTTCTTGTCGGTCAATACGCCCACCCACGTGCGGATGGCATGTGTCACTGCCATAAACTCCAACACGTTCATATGGTAAGAGCGTTCCTCGATTGTCCATAACCCGGATATCGACCTGGACTCGAGGTGGGCTCCCCATCCTTCCATAGATGCGTCCGTGAACAGGTGATGTGACGGACGAAACGGAAGTAGGGACACACCCGGCATAACGTTGAGTGGATCCAGCCACCATTGGAGGCATTGTTTGACTAGCGGTGTTACAGGTATCCACGGATTCAACTGCCTTTCGACCCATTCATGATTGAAGTAAATCATTAAGGGACGAAGCTGCAACCGCCCTCTTGGTGTTACGTCCTGTGTTGACGTCAAGAGGCCGATTATCGCAGCATAGTGTAAAGCCCTGGCTTGAGATAACTTGAGGAATTGAGGTATCTTCGCTGTTATCTTTGCCATAGATCTTCTGGGGGTTTGGCGAGAGCTAGAAGCGTATCGTACTCCACCCCCAGAAATTTGCGCCTTTGCGAAGGAGTCAGCTCTGACTTCTCTTCGTGTGGGATGTATCCCAGAGAAGTCAATATCCTTAAGACAAACTGGGTGTCCAGGATTAACTGCTCCTTGCAGGCATTCCTTAGCAGGGAGTCGTCGATATAAAAGTGGTACTTTATACCTAGACTGCGCAGGAATTGTGCCACTGGTGTAAACACTCGTGTGAACACCCAAGGGGAAGTGGATAGGCCGAACGGAAGCACTTGAATTTGGAAGCGTCGTTTGCCGACCATGAATCTCAAGTACTTCCTGTCCTCCGGATGTATCGGGATATGCAGGTATGCATCCCTTAAATCCAGAGAACTCAGCCATTCCCCTTGTTTGAGTACTGTCCGGATAGACCGGAAGGACTCCATGCGGAAGTGTGGCGGTGGAGTGAGGTAGTCCTTGTTGAGGCGCTTTAGGTTGATAACCATGCGCATCTCGGACGTATCTTTCTTGGGGACCAGAAAGACCGGCGAATAGAACCCGGGTGTTATATCCGAAACCGGAAGCTCTATTACTGCTGCCTTCTCTATCAGCTTGTCCACAGAGGACTGTATCGCTGATAGATGACCCGTTCGTAATGGAATACGAGACGGAAGGGGATATGCAGTCAAGGGAGGAAGCGTGTCGAACAATAGGCGATAGCCGTATCTGATAGTTCGAATGACCCACGCTTCCGTCCCGATCCTTATCCAGTTCCTCCAAAACAACTGCAGCCTTCCCCCAACCGGAAGGTCTAGTTGTTGGGGAACTGGAAACATTATGTCTCAGTGTTCCCGCCATACCGGAAGCCACCCGGTATGGCCCGAGATATCAGGTATTCTTCTTTGACTGCTTGGATTTCTCCTTACCCTGCTTCTTATGGCCATAGGTCGATACTCTTGACTCTAAAGAAGCAGGCGCTTGACTCTGCTGTTGGCCGGAAGCACCCTTAGTAGCCTTGGAACTAGGCGGGTTCTTCTTAGCCTTCTTCGCCTTTGGACCTGACCCGGAAGCCATAGGTCTCTTAGACGAAGCACCGGAAGCTACCGACCTGTCATGTTCAATACGATCCATTTCAGGTCGAACTTCGGCAACAGCATCACCAAACAGTAAAGAAGGAGCCGTAGATGTCTCTAGTAGACTCCTCTTTACTGCTTCCGGTGTGTAACTATGCATAAAAGGAATGAAGGCCTTTCTCCTTAAATACACTAGCATAGAAGATAAGTAGGCATTATGTACCAATAGATCTTCTACTGCACCGGAAGCAATCTTCTGGTAGTCAAGAACGAGGTTTATACCCTCCTGTAACTGTTCTTGGCTTTCCGCGCCCAACAGCGAGAATAAACCATCCTTTATGGCTTTAAGAAACCAGTCCAGGTGATTCGTAATCGCCACTCCTTGTCGAGCAGTTTCCTCAAGTACTGCGGCCTGTTTGTTCGTAAAGGGAACATCCGGATTACTAGGCACTTTAGTATTAGTAGGACATAAATACTGAAGGTCGCCGTTCACCTCTGCAGACCGGAAGCTAAACGGTGATTCATGTACGCCATAAGATCGTGTGTTTTGCTTCTGTACTGGAAACAGACCAGAAGATCCTGCAGGGCGGAAGTGAGCTCTAGGTCTCAGCCTGACTGAACGTTGCTCCTGCGTAGCGGGTTCTGCTAAAGTTCTATGGAACAAGTGGCAAATAGAATGAATAGCAGTTGAGGCCACGGAAGCGTGATTGCCGATCTCGTAACCCGATTTGACTCTCCTGATTCAGTTTCAATATCCCCTGCATGTGGGACCGGAAGCTGCATACCAGGAATCAAGTCATAGATGCCGGAAATTAATTCATAATATTTCCTAGCATCTGGATCAGTATTGGTAGGTTCATTCAATTCAGATGTACCGTACTGGTCCCTATCCACTTCCATAGCTTCCGGGGCTTCCTGCCAGGGAGGAGTAATAGAAGGGATAGTCCTCGTCAAATTAGCTTCCGGTTTCCTAGACTGTTCAGCCAAAACCGAAGGGACCCACCTCACTCCTCACCAAGGCCCATCTCCCGACGTTGCGCACCCGCGCAGAATGGCAGCCAACGTCGGATCCGTCACTTGAGAGTGGACCGGAAGCAGGGCCTGACGAGGTGTGTTCACACTCGGGGACCTTACAAATGACCGTGAGCACGGCCACTGTAAAGGTCGGTGAACTGGCACTCGAGGTCGTAAACCGGAAGCACGTAAGGGAGGACGCATTATACGTAGCATAGCCGGTCCCGTACCTCGAATACCACCGGAAGCAGATATCTGAGCTAAGCCACGCAAGGGCGAAGACAGATTAGCAACCGGATGCTGCATAATTTGACCCACTTGAGAGGGATCTTGATATCGCATCTCAGAGGCAGGCAAATAATTTGGAATATCATAGGTACCTGTATACATACCATACTGCCGTTGTTGCGGGAACCTTAATCTCTGGTGGCCCAGAAGGCTCGTAGATACAAACGTCTCGGCAGGGGGGACGAGGAAGACCACCAGAGTAACCGGAAGCAGGTTGGGAAAAGTCAGACAAACCAGTCGAAACAGTTATAGGCGTAACTGAACGACCGGGAAGTCCAGGCCTCAACAGCGTTGAGGAAGGTACTTTCCCAACCCCGGACCCAAATGAAAACTTAACGTTAGGCCCCTCACTAGCGCTACCTAAGTTTTCGTAATCATAAGTTGACTCCGATCGAGAGATCGAAGTCCCCTGGCTTCCCACGCTAAGCCTGGGTCCGTTACCGATTTCCCTTCATCGTCGTATCCAGGCGTCTGCTCGATAGGAACCTCCACTTCCACAGTCGTTGTAGTGCCAGATTCCATATCCTCGATTATTCCTTCCACCTGTACCAACCGGGTCGGCTTCTTACCTGATTGACCCTTCGCCTGGTCTGAAATGGAAGAATCGTGAGCGGGGGGGGGCGTTTGTTTATCTTTATTTACGTTCAATAGGCTGACTAGAGTAGACCCAGCTGCAGAACTTACAAACCCCCTAGTCTCCTCGCCTACGCTAGTATGTGGAGACTGAGCTACATACGTCTCATTGGCGAGATCCGTAGGCCTAACGACATTATTTTCCTCGTTAGCTGCCAGAGAACCGGCTAGATACACCTGGAATATGCCGGGCGCCCACACAATACATTCTTCACAGGCCGTGTCCCACATACAGATTCTTCCCTGGCGGCATGGCGGACACGTTGAGTGAAGGTCATAACTAGGCTTAAGTCACCTCCACAAGACATGCATGACATTTGAGACATATTTTGAGCCATTTTTACGCTGATAACTTATAGAATACTTCCCAAAGGACTTCTTGCTGAATATCAGACGTCTGAGGTAATCCAACTGTGAGTGATTTCGCTAGGAATAGGCAATTTTTCACGGAGCTGACAATGTTTACTTCCTGACCCACGAAGCAGTAGGAACAAGAAGGATGCATTATGGGTAGCTGTGCAGACACGTGACTAGCAGGGGAGAGAACTGAGTCATTAAAATTCTTACTGTATGATTTCATGTGAACAAGAAATGCAAAGAGTGGAAGTGAGGTAAGTTTTCAGCGCAAATAACCAGGGCATTTCAGTCACCAACAAAGGTAATTACTTGTTAATTACAATCTCATTGGATCAGTGTTTTATCCAAAACAACAAAAGACAATGGTCTCCACTCCTCTAGTAAAGAAACACAGTACAATTTAGTTTGGACACTTCCGACTCGGTAACATTGTTATTTTGGAGGATCCAACTATTCGTGTACATGTATATGTATCACAATAAATACAGGTCAGAGCTGCGCGAAAAAGCATGAATAATCCTGAAAATATAGGAATAATAGGGCAAAATCGGTCAAATTTGAGAAAATATAGGGGAAAAAATAGGGGAGAGCAGAAAATATAGGGAAAAATAGGGCCAGTGGGAACCCTGCAATAGACATTCTACCATTGTCAGTTTGTAACCTGCTAAACTGTCGGTGTAAGACCCTCTGATGGCACTGGCCTGAGAAATATGGCACATGCATATGCATTCTTCATTGATTTGATCGACAGGCCAAATGTTTATCTGCATAAGAAAGAGATGGGAATTTTTCCAGTATATCTCTAGTTTAACGTCTTGTTTTAACCATGTTATTTTGAGCCCGTTCTGATCCTTTCCGTAACGGACCACGCGGATTGGGAGCCATGCACAGTAAAAACCATGCACCACATTTTTAACAGCAGTGCAATCAGAGGGTATATCCCACAATAGGAGGTATACAATCTGTCGCTATGAGAATACATGGTAGCCATCTAATAAACTATCATGCACGGTAAAGGCAGAAGAAACTGAATTTTAGACATTAGTATTTCACATATTCAGAGTTAACTCCCCTGACTGATTTATCGTGTGTCCTTCGCACACAGAAAATATTAAACTATTCTGAACATATTTACTCTCCCAAACTGCAGTAGAATGCATGAAATAAAACCCAGAATATTAATTTATCCACACAGCCCATGCCCTCTCCAGTGGCGAAAATTTTTCTCACCTATCAGATGCCGATGACTGGTATGATTTGAGTATATATTTTCAAACCCTTCATCTGGTGATGGTACACAGATGAAAGGTTTGAAAATGAAAGTAGGCTCTCATTTGCAAATTGTCCGGTAATGAGTCCGTGAGTCCATCCCAAATCCTTTCGTCGGCAAAATAAGGAGAACCGTTGATATTAGAACCTTGATTTTTGGCATGAACATGCATTAGAGGACTGTTACCAGCAAGTTCTGAGCTGACCTACATTTGATAAAAATTTGACCTACTTAGGTGACCTATAACATTACGCTTGGACCCCCAAGTCATCTTCCTCATCCTACTCCGTAGGTCCTGTGACATCAGTCACACTACTCATGTAGTTAAGAAGAAATACCACGGTATCCATGAAAGCACTTACCGAAAATGCTCCGTATTTAGATGATTTTGATAACATCCTGTCTACATAAGCCAATTCACGAACAGCGGCGACCCAAGGGACATAATCCTCTTCCTTGCCCATGTATTCGATGGTGTCGAGGGCTGTGGTCAACGGTAAAACTCCAGGTCTGAGAATTAACCAGAGCTCATAGAAATTAAATATTCATTTTTACAACATCTAAATGAACCTCTACATAAACTTATTATTTGCTGGATTTTCTTCCAATTTTCTCAACAGGCCAATCAGAAGCTCGGATTTCTATTTGAAAGTTTGAATTGACCAATCAAATGCTTTAAAACTGGAATTTTCATCATGTTTATTTATAGCTTGTACTTCGTTTCTGGTCAGCACTGTAGGCTTATGAAATTTCAACAGATTTATCATTCCTGACCAAAACATCTAACCCAAGATTTGTCTGTCACCATTTTTTTGCATATGGTAACAATCAAAAATGCAATAATGCTTTATGTACTTCAAGCCATTCTAACCTGAATGGAGAGACTTATGGAAATCTTTGGCCATTGAAATGGCACAAGAAATCTAGAGTCGAATTTGAGATCTGCCAACTGTAGTTTTTCTTTCTTTTGACGAAAAGACTAAGTTTTAGAAGATTTCAATTCAGACCACATGCGCTTCAAGATGACAATAACGAGGTACATACTTAGCCAAATTCCAGGCATCGTTGATGATCTGAGCTCTGTTGATAGGGTCAATAACCTGAATTTCAACAAAATAACACAACAGTAAATATTCAGCAAACAGACCAGATAGGAAATGAAAAACAAATATAAATCCTAACAGTACACGTTCACAGCCGACAGAAGTCATCCATCTCACAGAAATCCAATAGCACTACACATACATGACATACTGAACGTCAGTTTCCACTCCCATCATGCTACACTCCAAGTTTGAAGTTGATTCATTCTCCAGTTACAGACCAGACAATGTACATGTACACGGCTGCTAATGGGGATTGCCAACCACACTAGGCGGCACTAGTGCTCCATCAGGTAAAGAAGATGTGGTGCATAAAAGGAACATTTATGATGTCAATACATTATGACGTTGCATTTGTGACGTCCAGAAAAACGACATGGGCATGCGCCATTCACCTCTTAGTACATGTAGCCACCTGGCGTCAGTTCGAGCTGGCGATCTCCATTACCAATGTGTATATGGTTGTCATTATGTTAAACAGCCATGTACTGTGTCAGCTGGGTGTGAAATGTAAAATTAAGAATCCATGACCGGATGAAAGATTGCACTGTGTATACAGCATTGTTTTATAGATGACCATTTCATCCAAGGACTTTTCTTTTCTAATTATTGTCATTTTCTTTGTCAAGATTTCCAGGGTCTGGAAATAATTTTCTCAGAATTTGAGGAATTTTAGAGCCTGTATGAATTCTGCTTGTTGGATTACACATCTGGCTGGATATCATTACCAATTGTCCTTCCACTCTTAAAAAAAAAAGTCACTCTTCAAATTTTAAACACAGGAAGGAAGCAATCAGAGATTGCTCAATTGTATGCCCCCCCCCCTTCCACTTTAATCCGACACTGCCCCGCCATTGTTCTGTTCTTTATTGGCTGGTGGAGGCCTAATTTGGATAATTATAAAATTCTGTTTCAGTCACTTTTTTGCCATGTCTCACATAATACATATTCCAAATATCAAGCAACAAGTGATAATACGATGCTTCGATGCAAGATGGTCGCCATGGCTTTCGCCAAATCCGAAAATGTGACCTGGTTATGAGACCTACATTCCTTGGGAGTATATTGTGGTGAAATTATGAAGCGATCAGTGAATTTTGTACCCAATTCACTGCTTTTGGGGCAATTTCATACTTCAGGACCTATGTTGTCTGCTTTGGAATGTAGAATAACATATAATATAGCCATTTTCCTGGTTCAAATCAGTTATGGACTGAGATCCAGCTTGGACAAATAAATATATCCCATTCACTTAGGTTTAAACAAAGGGCCATAACTCTTGAAAATATAACCGAAAACAGAGAAACTTCACGCTACACACCTATGGGTCACTGATCACATATCATGCCTATTTCATACTTGTTCATGCAATATTAACCGAGATCCAGCCCTACAAATCCCAATTCACAAAGATTTGAAGAAAAAAGGGCCATAACTCTTGAAAATATAGGCTAAATGTGGAGAAACTTCACGCTGCAGAACTACAGGGCACTGATCACATATCCTGCAAATTTCATAATTGTTCATACAATATTCACCGAGATCCAGCCCGGACAAGTTCCAATTCACAAAGATTTGAAGAGAAAAGGGCCATAACTCTTGAAAATATATGCGAAACGTGGAGAAACGAGAAACTTCACGCTGCACAACTACAGGGCACTGATCACATATCCTGCAAATTTCATAATTGTTCATACAATATTCACCGAGATCCAGCCCGGACAAGTTTCAATTCACAAAGATTTGAAGAAAAAAGGGCCATAACTCTTGAAAATATATGCGAAACGCGGAAAAATTTCACGCTGCACAACTATAGGGCACTGACCACACATCCTGCAAATTTCATAATTGTCCATACAATATTAACCGAGATCCAGCCCGGACAAGTCCCAATTCATGGAGAATTCAGAAACAAAGGGCCATAACTCTTGAAAATATAAGCGAAACGTGGAGAAACTTTACGCTGCACAACTGTGGGTCATTGACCACATATCATGCAAATTTCATACTTATCCATACAATATTAACCAAGATCCAGCCCGGACAAGTCCCATTCACAGAGATTTCAGAAAACGGGCCATAACTCTTGAAAATTATACCGGAACTCGGAAAAAACTCCACGCTGCACAACTACGAGCCACTGGCCACATTCCACGCAAGTTTCGATCCGGTCCATCAAATATTAACCGAGATATTGCCCGGACAAGAAATTCGGACGGACAGACGGACAGACGGATGGACAGACGGACAGACGGACAGACGGACGGACAAAGCGATCGCTATATGCCCCCCCTCTAGTTAGAGGGGGGGCATAATCAATTGGTTATCGCTGGTGAACTCTCCAATAATTCAATCAACAGGAAGTGTTTTTTCCCACCCTAAAATATTGGCACATATATACAAGAAGAGGACGTTATCTATGTGGTTCCTCCGGCAGAGTTGGAGGTGATCAAAGGACCTGGTGTGGTTTAGTGAGGTTTTGGCCTCCATGAGGTGCAGGTTGGGGTGCCACAATGAAATATCATGTTTCAGTTAGCTGAAAGTATGTCATTCTGTTGTGTGGTCGGAGTATTTTCTAGGCCCTGGGTTTTAGGGTTTCTCAATAACAGCATCTGATGTGTTGAGTTTGTGCAAAATCATCCGTTTCTTTCTCTGCAAACATCTGAAGCCAGTTCAGGACCAAAACAGTTTTGGGTAACAACTGACTATCGACACAACCAATATTATCTTCATTCTGGACTGGCTTCATGTTTTTAAGAAGTGTGCTGTTTTCACCTCAAAATTAAACATTTATAAATAATGTTAGTGTTTGTTATCAAATCAAACCTGTTATCACTTAAATGCCAATATCCTCCATTTGGAGATCTCCTGCAAACAAAATTATCTCCCCTGATCGCTGCGTCGATCGTCCGCCAGGTGGCGTGCACTCCGCGCATGTCCATCACTCTTTTTCCCATGTTGAGCAAGACCTGTTTTGAGTCAAGGTCGAGCAAAGAGGGGAGGATGGGTTGGGCAAATCAACGTTGATAACAGGTTTGATTTGATAACAAACACTAACATTATTTATAAATGTTTAATGTTTGTGTCTCAAATCTTCACCTGTTATCACTTAAATGCCAGACTCCCAACAGAGGAGGTTGGGTAGCCGGCCTTGTGACTTGCTTTTGGATTAAGCGGAGCACGCCTTGTTCTGATTTTGTAAATCTAATATGCCCAGTAATATCCTGATAATTCCCGTGTCGTATAGAGGCGTAGGGAGTTCGAGGTATTACAAGTAATGCGGCGAGAGGTGGACTCTGTTCCTACCCTTTGCTCGCATACTTGGCTAGATAATCAGATGCCATCGTGATGCCTTGAAGTCCCTTCGTCTCCGGCATGGTCTGTCCTCTATGCTTGTGGAATTGTGGGGATCTTGCTTGCTTGAGCGGCGCCCCCCCCTTTTTTTGATAGGAGTGGTAGACTATACCCTGGGCTGTAGCTATAGGTCCAGTGTAGTCATCCTATCTGTCTGTACAGACATGTCTGAAGATAGCAATCAGTATGAGTTGAATTGATCGTCCAAGCGCAGGTGTCAACAGTATCGCTCAACGATAAGTTTTCCCCAAAGTGGCCCGGACATCACACTGGCTCTAATCTTGTGAGACGATGTCTCCATAAAGGAGAAGGAGCGTTGATGGCGAGTTGGTTAAACCAGTCGGCAGTCTTCTTCAACCCAGACGGTGATCATGAACTAGTGATGTCCGCTGATGGGTCTGTTAGAAGTGATGAAAGAAGAAGATAGCTGGAACCCCTTGTCGGTTCTATAAAGAGTGCTCCAGGCCTCAGACTGGATATAAAAAACCTCTTCTCCTCCAGCAGGTACACAAAATCTGTTAGCGCTGGAATCTGGTACAGTCTTTGGACGTCTGGTCCCTGACGTGTGGAATCGTTCTAAATGACGAAATCCGGGATGGGATGAAAGGATCTGGTTGACCAGTCTGTCATCCCTGTCAAGGAACTAGGTTCTACTGCGCACTGCTCTGATTGCGTAGTGAAGACTGTCATGGAGCTGTCTTGCAGGACAGGATCTTGACTACAGTTGGTAGAACTGGTTTGAATGGCAGGCGTAAGAATGCCCTAGTACCACATCCAGGTCTCCTTGGGTGGTAATTGATGTGTTCGGCGAGACTGTAAGGTGAAGACCATGGAAAGCCGAAATGCTGGAATGTAGTCGATTCCGTGGTGAACTTGACAACCCTGGATGATGCTGAGTGATACCCCTGTGTACTGCTTGACTGAGATTCCCTGTCCTGATACAGATGCAGAAGGAAAAACCAGCTGTTGCTGGAACAGAAACAGTGTTGGCCACAGGTCCTCTACTATAGCACATTCTCCGGGCTTGATGCGACTGTACAGTAAATAGTAACTTGCTGCTGTCATTGTCTGTACAATTGGTCCTGGAGAAAAACCCTGGTCTGCAAGGAAACTCTGGACTGTAGCAGATGTGGGGGTTCGGCCGTTGCGGGTCCCGGTGCCTCCGTGGAAAAGTGATCTTCCGGTTGTAGTACCCTGTAGGACTTGGAGGAAGCTGTCGGCGGGAACCCTGAAGTGATGTGAAACACATGGTGTTGTGACATGGTATTGCTGATACCGTGCTGCTAGGACCAGTGTCGATGTTTCTAGAAGACAGTGACTGGAATCTTGCTCCCCCGCAAACTTGACGCAACTGACGACCGTACTGAACGTTCGTAATCAATGCTGATGTGTTGTACAACCGCAACCTCCAAGGGGGACCGCCTTCTTAGCGTAGATATCCCTAAGGAAGATGATGCGTTGCTTGTCTATCGTGGTATCCATGTGATGTGTCGGCTAT
>JAVTVY010006494.1:0-40776 GCA_036873755.1 Hanleya hanleyi
CCAGCCGGTCCCTAGCATTACTGTTTCCAGTCATACGCCTGACAACAACGAACATTTTCTGGAAGATGCGGTGGATGTTCCCAGCGATCTCTTACCCGAAGATCATCCAGTGAATGAGATGTATCGACGCCATTGGTCCATGATCCGACACTGCTTCCACCGTCATCGCCCTATATTGGACTTGTACAATTTCCGACTGACCGACCTCGCCCGCCTATGCAGCTACGTGGAAGCCATCTTCAATGACCAACCTACGTCCTTCACATTAAATGTAGCACTTGGGTACATCTTATGCCATAAGATGACGCGTGAATTGTGCTATTTCTATTCCAGTGCCATCAACCCAGTGTACGACCATCCTTTCACAATCACCAATCGGGCGTCGCTAGGGACGATGCTGGCCCAACTGGACACTGTGGATCCCTTGGAATGGGCCTATGAACAGCGTCCCAACACCGAGTGGATAGTGGAGAGGGTCACCAATGTTACGCTCTTCGTGGTTAAACTGACCCACCACCCCCATCGGATGAAAGTATTCACCCATGCACTGATAGATACTCAGAATGCGCAAGCAACTATCTGAGGATATGTTTCCTCAACGGTATCCTGGCCTGCCCGATGACGATTAGAACAAACGGCTCAGAGCGAACATGGCCGAAGATGGAACTTTCTGAAACGGCGACTTCTGATTGGACAAGAGTAGCCGAGAATACATCTAACGGACAGGAACGAATATGACAGATGCAAATGGTGGCCTCTGATTGGACAAGAATCTTCTTGAATTGTAAATATACCCAACGCTCCCCCAGCGTGGGTATGATGTAACATTGGGGAGAATAAACTATATGAAAAAAAAAAATTCTTGTTGTTGTTGTTCTCTCACGTGTCTTCCTTGTTGTTGTTGCTGTTGTTGTTCTCTCTCCGGTCTATGTCATGGCGTTATGTTAGAGTGTTAAGGTGTAACGACGGGCTCAGTATCATGGATTGCCCGAAGACGTTTAGGTTACACTGAACGAAGATTGAACTTTCTGAAATGATGGCTTCTGATTGGTCGATAGGCCGGTCACCTCCCCTCTAACTTCCGGGTTCTTGACGTCCGACATCATTCGCTGATCCGCAGGGACATGTTCACTTGCACGACATGCGTGAAGTCATTTACTCGTCTAAACAATTTACCACGCCACGAGTCCTCCGCCCACAATGCCTTGAAGTATACTTGTAACACGTGTTCACGATCATTTAATCGGGGGGATATTTTACGGCGCCATGAGAGAGCACTGCACGATGACGCGACGAAACAATGTAACGACTGTGGTCAACTCTTCAAACGACCCAGTCAGTTAAGACATCATCAACGTTTGATTCATGCCCCTTCACCACGTCGACAAATTCCCACTGAAGATGCACCAAGGAGGGTCAGTCCCAGTGGAGACGAGCCCAGGAAGACGAATGCCACTGGTGAGGCGATCACGGAGAGCCCGCCTATACCCACAGCTCAGAAGAGCCTAGATATCCAGCCGGTCCCTAGCATTGCTGTTTCCAGTCATACGCCTGACAACAACGAACATTTTCTGGAAGATGCGGTGGACGTTCCCAGCGATCTCTTACCCGAAGATCATCCAGTGAGTGAGATGTATCGACGCCATTGGTCCATGATCCGACACTGCTTTCACCGTCATCGCCCTATATTGGACTTGTACAATTTCCGACTGACCGAACTCGCCCGTCTACGCAGCTACGTGGAAGCCATCTTCAATGACCAACCTACGTCCTTCACATTAAATGTAGCTTTTGGGTACATCTAACGCCATAAGATGACGGGTCAACCCCGGTATTTCTATTCCAGTGGCAACAACCAATTGTACGACGAGCCGTTCACCGTTACCAATCATGCGTCACTGGAGACGTTCTTAACCCAACTAGAGAACGTGGATCCCTTGGAATGGGTGAAACATGAACGCCCCAACACCAAATGGACAGTGGAGAGGGTGACCAATGTTACGTTCTTCGTGACCAAATTACGGAATCTCCCCATCGGATGAAAGTATTCACCCATGCACTGAAAGATACTCAGAATGCACAAACAACTATCTGAGGATATGTGGCCTCAACGGTATCCTGGCCTGCCCGACGATGATTAGAATAAACAGTTCAGAGCGAACATGGCCGAAGATGGAACTTTCTGAAATGGAGACTTCTGATTGGACAAGAATACATCTGACGGACAGGGACGAATATGAAACATGCAAATGGTGGCCTCTGATCGGATAAGAGTCTTCTTGAATTGTAAATATACCCAACGCGGCTCCCCCAGCGTGGGTATGATGTAACATTGGGGAGAATAAACTATATGAAAAAACTTCTTGTTGTTGTTGTTCTCTCATGTGTCATCCTTGTTGTTGCTGTTGCTGTTGTTGTTCTCTCTCCGGTCTATATCATGGCGTTATGGTAGAGTGTTAAGGTGTAATGGCGGGCGTTGACGGGCGTCACTGCATTTCGAAGAATTAGTGACAATTCCATGGAATATCAGAGCTTCTGAGCTATTTCACCAGGGCGTTGAAGCATTAAGAATGGCGTTGGTGGGCGTTGCTACAAGATGACACCTCACACGGCGCATTAGCACCGCGGATGGTCCATGTCTACACCAAGTAACATCCTTCACTGCTAAAAAATGCCCACTTTCGCTACTACTCGTACTGATGACGTCACCAATGACGTCACAGAAGATGTGGATATACCTCAAATTGGGGTCTATACCCCGAGAGCTACACGATGACACCCCACACGACGCATTCGGACAGAAGATGAATCATCCCTACCCCAAATACCTTCCTTCACTGCCCCAAAATCCTCACTTTCGCTACTACTCCTACTGATGACGTCACCAATGACGTCACAGATGCTGTAAACAATCCCCAAATGGGGGTCTACACACCGAGAGCTACAAAATGACACATCCCAGGACGCATTCGGACCAAGGATGGTCCATCTCTACACCAAATATCTTCCTTTCACTGCCCCAAAATGTCCACTTTACTTACTACTCGTACTGATGACGTCACCGATGACGTCACAGGTGACGTGAACAGCCCTCAAATCGGGGTCTACACCCCGAAAGCTACAAGATGACACCTTCCATGACGCATTCGAACCGGGAATAGGCCATCTCGACCTCTAATACCTTCAGGTACTGTCCCAAAATGGCCATTTTACTCACTACAATCAACTGCGCATGCGCAGATTAACGCGACTTGCACTTAAAAACACACCATTCTGACTCTAACCCAAACAAGCTTCACTTTGACACCTTCCACAACCCATTCGGACCCATAGCGGTCCATCTCTACCCCAAACACACACCCACATACCCCCAAAATGCCTGCTTTCTATACTACGGCCAGGCTGCACATGCGCACATTGACGCGACTTGCACTTAAAAACACGCCATTCTGACTCTAACCCAAACAAGCTTCACTTTGACACCTTCCACGACCCATTCGGACCCGTAGCGGTCCTTCTCTACCCCAAACACACACCCACATACCCCCCAAAATGACTGGTTTCCACACTACGACCAGACTGCGCATGCGCAGACTATTGACAACGTACGAACCATTAGTCCAGACGGATGCTCCTCCTCGAGAGCTTCAAAATAAGACATCATACGACACCATTCGACCAACAGGGACTCACCTAGACTCCAACACGTCCACCCCGTATGGATTTATACATACATTGGGCCTATACACCAGTATATGGGTCTATATGGGCCTACCCAGGCCTCGGTGACTTTTTTCAAAAATTTCACCGTTTTCACCGTGCCGTGACACTTCCTATCATGTTCTAAATGACGAGACTAAGAAAACAAATCCAAACAAACACACCGCAAATGTCTAGAAGTGGGTTTCCCAGTGGGGCAAGCATTGGTCCTATACCCCAGTATAGGGCTCTATGGGTCTATATGGGTCTTGGTGACTTTTTTCAAAAATTTTACCGATTCGCTCCGCGACACTTCGTATCATGTTCTAAATGACGAGACTAAGAGAACAAATCCAAACAACCCTACCGCAAATGTCTAGAAGTAGGTTTCCCAGTGGGACAAACATTGGTCCTATACCCCCAGTATGGGACTATAGGGTCTATATGGGGCTCCTCGAACTTTTTCAAAAATTTCACCGATTCGCTCCGGGACACTTCTTATCATGTTTGTCCTGACGAGACTAAGAAAACAAATCCAAACAACCATACCGCAAATGTCTAGAAGTAGATTTCCCAGGGGGACAACCATTGGTCCTATACCCCCAGTATGGGCCTATATGGGCTGTATGCTACTTTTTCAAAAAAATCACCGATTCGCTCCGGGACACTTCCTATCATGTTTGTCTTGACGAGACTAAGAAAACGAGACCCCACAACCTATACCGCAAATGTCTAGAAGTGGGTTTCCCAATGGGACAAACATTGGTCCTATACCCCAGTATGGGACTATATGGGCTGTATGGTACTTTTTCAAAAATTTCACCGATTCGCTCCGGGACACTTCCTATCGTGTTCTAAATGACGAGACTAAGAAAACGAGACCCCACAACCTATACCGCAAATGTCGAGAAGTAGGTTTCCCAGGATGGTCCTATACCCCCCTATACCCCATATAGGCATTTTTCGTAATTTGGGATAAAGTCCGTGTTCCGTATTTTTCAGGTAGAATTTTACAAACACCCACCCCGGAAATAGGGGGAGATAACTCTATTGATAGGCAAGCCCCGTTAAGCCCGGCGACCTACATACCCCCATACCCCATATAGGCATTTTCCCGGATTTTTCGATAAAGTCCGTGTTCCGTTTTTTTTTTCAGGAAAAATTTTTCATGAACCCGCCATGACTGGGTGCCCCTTGACGAATGCTTCACATTGATACCTCATATGACCCCATCGGCCTATTAGGGGCTCCCCTACATCTCAAAACGTCTATTTCCATACCCTTTTCCCACAATTCCCTGTCTGCGCATGCGCAGAATGGTGACAACGCTCGAGCCGCTAGTCCAGTCAGATGCCCCTTCACGAATGCTTCACATGGATACCTCATATGACCCCATTGGACCATTAGTGGCTCCCCTAGCTCCAAAACGTCTATTTCCATACCCTATGGCCACCGCGCATGCGCAGAATGCGGATATTTCAACCCGACACCCAGTCCATCAGATGCCCCTTCACGAATGCTTCACTTTGATACCTCACTCGACCCCATCGGTCCATTAGTGGCTCCCCTAGCTCCAAAACGTCTATTTCCATACCCTTTGGCCACCGTTTTTTTTTCAGGAAAAATTTTTCATGAACCCGCCATGACTGGGTGCCCCTTGACGAATGCTTCACATTGATACCTCATATGACCCCATCGGCCTATTAGGGGCTCCCCTACATCTCAAAACGTCTATTTCCATACCCTTTTCCCACAATTCCCTGTCTGCGCATGCGCAGAATGGTGACAACGCTCGAGCCGCTAGTCCAGTCAGATGCCCCTTCACGAATGCTTCACATTGATACCTCATATGACCCCATTGGACCATTAGTGGCTCCCCTAGCTCCAAAACGTCTATTTCCATACCCTATGGCCACCGCGCATGCGCAGAATGCCGATATTTCAACCCCACACCCAGCTCATCAGATGCCCCTTCACGAATGCTTCACTTTGATACCTCACTCGACCCAATCGGTCCAATAGGGACCCACCTAGGCCACAAAACGTCTATTTAGGTATTCCCCGTATACATTAACATTGGAAGTCAACCCATGGGACTACTTTCTTTCCGCGGAGGCAGACCGCATCACCGCGGATGAATACATGGAACTATTTTTTGCTGATTTGAAATACTCGCTTCTGATTGGACGAGAGCTCCGCATGCTCCGCACGAGAGCTCCGCATTCTCCGCATGCTCCGCACGAGAGCTCCGCATTCTCCGCACGAGAGCTCCGCATGCTCCGCATCATGTTCACACTCCTGCATGTCATAACCTGGATGACCTTGACCTAGTTTAAGTGCACAAAGGTCAATAATATCCAATTTAGCTTTTATATACTACTAGGGTAGGGTCGGCGGTACCTACTTGTAACAGAGTAGGTATATTACTGCCCTTCTATAGTGCTATTCCAATGAAATTGTAAGGATATGATTATTGGTATATCACATTATGAGAATTGTAAACATTTAATTATTTGTATATCGCATTATATGAATTGTGAACATACATGTAGGTATATGATTATGCTGGGAATGGCACATGTATAAATGCCTGTACATATTTACCTCTCATGTCACAGAAAGTGGCCAGAGTGAAAAATGAACACCCCCTGCCTTCTACCGTCACCAGCCGGTGAAACGGTGGTCAGCCGATGAGGATATTTTCGCAACACCGTTGAGATGGTGTTAGAAATTGGAATTTCTTTCACATTTCTTTTGAGGTTATAGGCAATATTAATGGATATTCATTCACGAAAAATAACAGTCGTCATTTCAGTCGTTTGATTACATATCAGAACGCCTTCTACTTAAAGATATCGTACGAACACGCGAAGCGATGCTGTTTTCTAGCGAAATTTCGTTTTGAAACTGTTCTCATCGCTAATAACTGAAACTTATTATCATACGTACTTATTTCCTGTTCAATGCTCTTTGTATGTCACCCAAACTTCGATGAATTTACTCGGCGTAAGCATTGATATTATTAATTATAAAGTCACACCGTGTGCGTCTTACACTTTTCTTGATGCTGTTCACCGTAGCCTGGACAGATGCATATGGTGTGACTTAGTTTCAATAATATCAGTACTTATGCGAATTAAATTCATTCAAGTTTGGGTTCAATTCAATTGCTAACAACACCTCGCCTGTATTGCGAAATTATCCCCACCGGCTGATCTCCGTTTCACCGGCTGGCGACGGTCGGATGTAAGGGTGATCAAGTTAGTAAATTTACTCCTTTCTTTGTCCTCTCCATGGGAGCTTGAAATAAAAGAATTAACGAGGTTGGGTATTATAATATATTAACAGGGAGTCCAAGCGAGGAGTCGACACCCCCACATCGATCGGCCCCCTCACCAAAGTACGATATGTGCCATTATTCCACCGTTCCGCATGCCACACTTCGCAATCATCGTCAACCAAGCTCGTCAGACAACAAACAAAACATGTACCATACCATTTTTATCCGACTGCATCGATGGGAAAGGAAATCAGGAGAAAATCGGCAGCAAACTGTCCAAACACACTCCTTTGGCCTCATCTACCGAAAGACGAATGACGTATCTGCGTTTGTGGCGCGACCAAGAACACGTGACCAGCTAATGACCAGGTTAACCCTTTCGTACGCCTGACACAATATCATCAGTCACATCATACTCCATGGTCACACACAGCGAGAAGCTCGTGCAGATCTAGACTGACTATAATACACTGTCAGTGAGTGCACAGGTTGAAGGATGAACCAAATGCAGAAAGAGGCTGTGGAAATATGTCTTGCTGGACATAATTTGTTCCTATTAGTTGGTCACGCTGGCACTGGCAAGACATATTCTGTAAAAACCATATGTGCGGAGTTGAAAGCCAGTGGCAAAAATGTAGCTGTGACATGCACGACTGGTATAGCTTCTCGCTGTGTGTGACAATGGAGTATGATGTGACTGATGATATTGTGTCAGGCGTACGAAAGGGTTAACCTGGTCATTAGCGGGTCACGTGTTCTTGGTCGCGCCACAAACGCAGATACGTCATTCGTCTTCCGGTAGATGAGGCCAAAGGAGCGTGTTTGGACAGTTTGCTGCCGATTTTCTCCTGATTTCCTTTTCCATCGATGCGGTCGGATAAAAATGGTATGGTACATGTTTTGTTTGTTGTCTGACGAGCTTGGTTGACAATGATTGCGAAGTGTGGCATGCGGAACGGTGGAATAATGGCACATATCGTACTTTGGTGAGGGTGCCGATGTGGGGGTGTCGACTCCTCGCTTGGATTCCCTGTTAATATATTATAATACCCAAACCTCGTTAATTCTTTTATTTCAAGCTCCCATGGTCATCTCGGCCTTATCTCAGTACAGTTGTTTAAACTATTATCTATTATCTTATCAATCTATTGTTTTATGTATGTTACCGATATGACATACAGAATAGGCCTATACCAATAAAAGGCACGGATAGGAGATGAAGAGTATACACTATTATCTATTATCTTATCAATCTATTGTGTTATGTATGTTACCGATATGACATACAGAATAGACCTATAACATATAAAAGGCACGGATAGGAGATGAAGAGTATACACTATTATCTATTATCTAGTCAATCTATTGTGTTATGTATGTTACCGATATGACATACAGAATAGGCCTATAACATATAAAAGGCACGGATAGGAGATGAAGAGTATACACTATATCTATTATCTATTCAATCTATTGTTTTATGTATGTTACCGATATGACATACAGAATAGACCTATAACATATAAAAGGCACGGATAGGAGATGAAGAGTATACACTATTATCTATTATCTAGTCAATCTATTGTTTTATGTATGTTACCGATATGACATACAGAATAGGCCTATAACATATAAAAGGCACGGATAGGAGATGAAGAGTATACACTATTATCTATTATCTATTCAATCTATTGTGTTATGTATGTTACCGATATGACATACAGAATAGGCCTATAACATATAAAAGGCACGGATAGGAGAGGAAGAGTATACACTATTATCTATTATCTAGTCAATCTATTGTTTTATGTATGTTACCGATATGACATACAGAATAGACCTATAACATATAAAAGGCACGGATAGGAGATGAAGAGTATACACTATTATCTATTATCTATTCAATCTATTGTTTTATGCATGTTACCGATATGACATACAGAATAGACCTATAACATATAAAAGGCACGGATAGGAGATGAAGAGTATACACTATTATCTATTATCTAGTCAATCTATTGTTTTATGTATGTTACCGATATGACACTCAGAATAGGCCTATAACATATAAAAGGCACGGATAGGAGATGAAGAGTATACACTATTATCTATTATCTAGTCAATCTATTGTGTTATGTATGTTACCGATATGACATACAGAATAGACCTATAACATATAAAAGGCACGGATAGGAGATGAAGAGTATACTCTGTTATCTATTATCTAGTCAATCTATTGTTTTATGTATGTTACCGATATGACATACAGGATAGACCTATAACATATAAAAGGCACGGATAGGAGATGAAGAGTATACACTATTATCTATTATCTAGTCAATCTATTGTTTTATGTATGTTACCGATATGACATACAGAATAGACCTATAACATATAAAAGGCACGGATAGGAGATGAAGAGTATACACTATTATCTATTATCTATTATCTATTCAATCTATTGTTTTATGTATGTTACCGATATGACATACAGAATAGGCCTATAACATATAAAAGGCACGGATAGGAGATGAAGAGTATACACTATTATCTATTATCTATTCAATCTATTGTTTTAAGTATATTACCGATATGACATACAGAATAGGCCTATAACATATAAAAGGCACGGATAGGAGAGGAAGAGTATACACTATTATCTATTATCTATTCAATCTATTGTTTTATGTATGTTACCGATATGACATACAGAATAGACCTATAACATATAAAAGTCACGGATAGGAGAGGAAGAGTATACACTATTATCTATTATCTATTCAATCTATTGTTTTATGTATGTTACCGATATGACATACAGAATAGGCCTATAACATATAAAAGGCACGGATAGGAGATGAAGAGTATACACTATTATATATTATCTATTCAATCTATTGTGTTATGTATGTTATCGATATGACATACACAATAGGCCTATAACATATAAAAGGCACGGATAGGAGATGAAGAGTATACACTATTATCTATTATCTATTCAATCTATTGTTTTATGTATGTTACCGATATGACATACAGAATAGGCCTATAACATATAAAAGGCACGGATAGGAGATGAAGAGTATACACTATTATCTATTATCTATTCAATCTATTGTTTTATGTATGTTACCGATATGACATACAGAATAGGCCTATAACATATAAAAGGCACGGATAGGAGATGAAGAGTATACACTATTATCTATTATCTAGTCAATCTATTGTTTTATGTATGTTACCGATATGACATACAGAATAGGCCTATAACATATAAAAGGCACGGATAGGAGAGGAAGAGTATACACTATTATCTATTATCTAGTCAATCTATTGTTTTATGTATGTTACCGATATGACATACAGAATAGGCCTATAACATATAAAAGGCACGGATAGGAGATGAAGAGTATACACTATTATCTATTATCTAGTCAATCTATTGTTTTATGTATGTTACCGATATGACATACAGAATAGGCCTATAACATATAAAAGGCACGGATAGGAGATGAAGAGTATACACTATTATCTATTATCTATTCAATCTATTGTGTTATGTATGTTACCGATATGACATACAGAATAGACCTATAACATATAAAAGGCACGGATAGGAGATGAAGAGTATACACTATTATCTATTATCTATTCAATCTATTGTTTTATGTATGTTACCGATATGACATACAGAATAGGCCTATAACATATAAAAGGCACGGATAGGAGATGAAGAGTATACACTATTATCTATTATCTATTCAATCTATTGTTTTATGTATGTCACCGATATGACATACAGAATAGGCCTATAACATATAAAAGGCACGGATAGGAGATGAAGAGTATACACTATTATCTATTATCTATTCAATCTATTGTTTTATGTATGTTACCGATATGACATACAGAATAGACCTATAACATATAAAAGGCACGGATAGGAGATGAAGAGTATACACTATTATCTATTATCTAGTCAATCTATTGTTTTATGTATGTTACCGATATGACATACAGAATAGACCTATAACATATAAAAGGCACGGATAGGAGATGAAGAGTATACACTATTATCTATTATCTAGTCAATCTATTGTTTTATGTATGTTACCGATATGACATACAGAATAGGCCTATAACATATAAAAGGCACGGATAGGAGAGGAAGAGTATACACTATTATCTATTATCTAGTCAATCTATTGTTTTATGTATGTTACCGATATGACATACAGAATAGACCTATAACATATAAAAGGCACGGATAGGAGATGAAGAGTATACACTATTATCTATTATCTATTCAATCTATTGTTTTATGTATGTTACCGATATGACATACAGAATAGGCCTATAACATATAAAAGGCACGGATAGGAGATGAAGAGTATACACTATTATCTATTATCTAGTCAATCTATTGTGTTATGTATGTTACCGATATGACATACAGAATAGGCCTATAACATATAAAAGGCACGGATAGGAGAGGAAGAGTATACACTACATAAAGAATACCAAAATGTGTTCTAATGTAACAGTTGTTGAACACACGTTTGGTGTCCTGGAAAAAATAAGTACAGCAGTGTTCAACATCTTTCCATATAGTCGCACTCTAAATGGGAACATTGGTGTTCAATAATGGCAGTGCATGTGTATGTCATGATTAAGGTATTTTAGAATTCACGGCGAGGGCTTGTTCGTGTAACGTTACTAATGTGAGTTGATGTATTCATTATTTATTCATCAGGGTTGGGAAGCAGTGATGTATTAGCAGTAGTCCTGCATGGCAAACTACGCGAATGTAGAAATTACGCATCAGTCGGGTTGTATGTATTTGGTGTCGTCTTAAATGGTAATGTATGACTATAACGATAAGTGGAACGGAACTAGCAGCCCACAGTCGGCGGTGTAGGCCGAGCCTGGATATTTTGCATAAACAAAATACTTTGGGGCATGCACTGAATTAGTTCGTGGTGAGAGATTAGAATTTGCATGATAATATTATAGCAAGGGTTAAAACCTCAGTGTTTTGCGTCAGCTGTACATACTCTTGAGATTTTGTTCGGAGAGAACAGTGACACGGTCAGAGAGACCGGTGTGGTTATAGCACGAGGGTGCTCTGTGGAAATCTTGCCTGATATGGTATAGATTTATTGTGGAAATCTGCCTGATACGGTATAGATTGATTGTGGAAATCTTGCCTGATATGGTAAAGATAGTGTATTTGCCGGACGAGGGTCCTGGACAAAATTGTGGATAATTACACGGGTTTCTAACACAAGTAGAAACTGAGCTGTACTAGAGGTATGTGAATTCGAAGTACGTCGTTGTTAATGATTCAATTTGATTAGGAGTTATTCCGGTTAAAATGGAGTAATTTGTAACGGAATTTATTTGAGGCATACGTTATCCCCATAGGCACAGATGCATATGTAACATGTGTAATTATTTCATATATGCATACCTATGTGGAACGTTACGCATTATATTGAATACTGTAGTAAATTGTGTATGTAACATGTGTAATTATTTTATGTATACATACCAATTTGGAACGTTACGCATTATATTGAATACTGTATTAAATTGCGCATTCTATTGAATACTGTAATAAGCTGCGCATTATGTTGATTAATGTAGTAAATTGTATCTTTGGTTGATCTACAGTGCTTATGGATACAGGAAAGCAACTATGGTGTCCGGTTGGCAACAAAACCACGGTATTCAAATTGATAGCGTGAAGGCATGACGACAGAAGTATGGTGTCCGGTTGGCAACAATAACACGATGATGGAATCATTTCTCGATTGCAGTGGCTGGTTATCTAATAATGGATTCAACATTTCTTGTTCTGGTGTCCTGAATGACCAACTCATACGGTATCGAGTATCCTCTAAGGACTGTCCTCCTGTACAACTGTTATTTGTTGAAATATCCGGTCTTCCCTATATGAAATGAACTTTGAACGTAAAATGGACTTTGAAAGAACTTTCAAATGAACGCTGGTTATGAACTCGATGGCTATAATATAATTATCTGATCAGTTTAATTGTCTGATCAATTATTTGATTAGTTGATCAATTGATCCAGACTATCATTAGTGGAAAGTATCTAAGGTGTGTGTGTGCAAATGTGTGTGTGTTTTACATTAATTGTTTGTAATAAATTTATTTTTGTTAAAGCAAAATAGCTTTGTTGTTCACTGAATAGGCCAATCATAACAATGGGGGCTCGTCCGGGATCTATTGAATAACTGCTGTTAATTATTTTGGCTAAGCAGCACTGATTGTGATTGGCTTATGTGAACATAGCTGTGGTTTACACATATTCTAATTTTCGATACTTATTGTTACTTGTTGTAGGAACAGGTTGAGATCTTTACGGATACAACACTTACAGCGACCGGAGGTTTGCAGCAGTTTCATGGTTGGTGAGTCTGTTACTTTTGTACGCCTTGTCTTGGTTGATTCCACGGTTTTTCGGCATCACTACTCTGCATTTCAATGTATATATTCCAGGGTTATTGGAATGAGTAGGGTGATCGCGTTGGAAGTTTAGCTCAGACAGGTTTATATATCTATAGCACTCTGGTACAGTACGCGTTGTCTGCGGCATATTGGTATTGTGCGCATGTCTTGAGGGAATGTAGTATACTATGTCGTGGAGTGGGTTACGTTTACGCTATATCCTACTTGTGGCCTGTGTTTTGGCGAGTATGGCAAGTAGGGAACAGGCTGAGCGCTTTATCGCTATAGGAAAGATCTACGGTTTAGAAGGCGAAGAGTTAATGCAATTCGTGCAAGAGCGTGAAAGACAGGAATCTGATCGTGAGGCCCGGTATGTAGAGCGGGAAGCTAGGCAAAACGCTACCGAATTGGAGAATTTGGCTAAGCAAAAAGCTATAGAGATGGAGAGTTTAGAGAAACAAAAGATGTTGGAGATACAATGCCTAGAAAAGCAACTTGAATTGCAGAGATTAAAAAATATAGAGATTGAGAATACTAGAGTTAGGGTCAATTTGTCAGATAGTGGACCACATAATGGAGCAATTCCTAAAACGCCTAAATTACCATATTATGACGAGGACAAAGACTACATAGACGCTTATTTATTAAGGTTTGAGCGGTACGCTGTTAGTCAAAAATGGTTATTCACGAACTACGCAGTATATCTTGGTGCACTTTTGAGAGGAAAAGCGCTAGAGGTATATACAAGGATGCCCATTTCTGAAGCAAATGATTATAATAAGCTCAAAGCCGCTTTATTGCGTTGCTATGAACTAACGGAGGAAGGGTTTCGCAGAAAATTTCACTGAGAAACTCGGTAAAGGAGAAATGCCTTCTCAGTATTTGGCCAGACTAGGAGAATATTTTAATCGCTGGACTGCAGCTGCTGGTGTGGGAGATTCATACAATGATCTCAGAGAATTCCTAATTCTTGAGCAGTTTATTTTTCAAGTTCCGGGTGAACTATCCGTATATTTGAGGGAAAAGTCCATCCGTACTCTTTCCGATGCTATTCGCGAGGCGGATATTTACATGGACGCCCACCATATGATTGTTGGACACAAGAAAACTTATGATAACCCAAGTGGTAAGCAGGGTACGCTAGTAACTCGGACCAATGACACTAAATCAGATGATTGGTCGAAAAAAAGATTAGATAGACCTGCATTAAAATGCTTCATTTGTGATAGACCTGGGCACAAGGCTGCTTTTTGTAAGCTCAAGGGCAAAATATCGAATATTTCCGCCTCGGCACAAACATTTGAGCCAAATTCGAGTGCTATGACATTATCGACGTGTTTAGTTTTTAGCGACGAAGAACATGACTGTCATGATAGTGAGGACAAGGTACTTTCAGTAGCAGGAGTAGATAACTCGTGCTCTGTTCAAAATGAAGTTTCACGAGATCTACCTACACAATCAGGTTATGTGGGAGATCATCGTGTTGTATTACGAGATACGGGTTGCTCAGGCATTATAGTAAAACGTGGTTTCGTGACTGATAAACAGCTGACGGGGGAAAGTAGACCATACATGTCCGTAGATAAAACACTCAAGTCGGCACCGATCGCGAAAATATACATAGATACTCCCTATTACACAGGTACAGTTGAGGCGCTTTGCCTGGAAGATCCAATCTGTGAGCTAATCATTGTTAATTTTCCCGTAGTTAACATGTGTCAAAGTCACCAGAATAGTGCATTGATACCGGGAGATAGCACTGAAGTTGACGGTGGTAAAGAAAGTGTCTCCGTTGCGGCGGTAGTGACATGTAGTCAAAGTGTCAAGCCTAAGTCAAAGACACGCCCATTAAAGATCCCACAATTACCCCAAGTTGATGACGCGAGAGAATTTATTGAACATCAGAAGAACGATATTACTCTGGATGGCGCCCGGAAAATGGCTGATAATGGGAATATTGTTAATCGAGCCACAATGTGGGTACAGTTCATTAGGAAAAAGGAATTGTTATATCGCCAGGTCACATCTAGAAATAAAGGCGAGATTAGCTACGAGCCACAGTTGGTTGTCCCTTGTAAGTATCGGGCAATTGTTATGCAAATGGTACATGAAAGTATCTTCGCTGGTCACATGGGAATTAAGAAAACTCTAGATCGAATACAGGAACATTTTTATTGGCCAGGCATGCATGGCGATATTAATATTAATTCTGTCAATCCTGCGATCCATGCCAGAGAACGATTCCAAAAGGTCGGGTGGCAAAAGCGCCATTAGAAAAAATGCCGGATATAACTACACCGTTCTATCGCGTAGCGGGCGATATAGTCGGGCCGTTGGTACCCAAATCAAAACGTGGGAATCGCTACATATTGACGATGGTGGATGTGGCAACGCGCTATCCGAAAGCCACAGCATTGCCCAATATCGACACAATTACCGTAGCCGAAGCTATTGTTCGTATGGTAAGTGACGTAGGTATACCAAAAGAAATCTTAAGTGATAATGGATCACAATTCACTTCTGATATGATGTATGAAATTCAAAGGCTTCTGTCTATACAAAGTGTCACTACGTCCCCCTACCATGCGCAATGTAACGGCCTATGTGAAAAATAAAATGGGACGTTAAAGCTGATGTTAAAACGAATGGTGATGGAAACTCCAGATGAATGGGATAGGGTGATTGAACCTCTGTTATTTGCTTACCGAGAAGCACCACTAGCAAGTTTAGGCCGATTCTCTCCCTTTGAGGTATTATATGGTCGAGCCGTCCGTGGGCCTATGGTCATTTCAAGAGAAATTTGGTGTCAAGACGATATAGAAGAGGAAGTCCAGTCAACTTATGATTACGTTTTGGACTTAAGAAACCGTTTGGAGAAAACTTGTAGTATTGTCCAAAAAGAACTAGCAAAAAGTCAGGATGTCCAAAAACACTATTTCGATCGCAAGGCAGTGGCACGCCGATTAAAACAAGGCGATTTAGCACTTGTTCTGCTTCCAACTGACAGCAACAAACTTATAATGAAATGGAAGGGACCATTTTCGGTTTAAAAAGTAGTAGGTGCAAATAAGTTCTTGAAATAAATGGACGAGAGAGGCTCTTTCATATAAATATGTTAAAGCAATATTTTACCCGTCCAGCGTCAGATGTTATGGCTGCTTCGGTAGCGGTAATGACGTATGACGACGAAGATTTTGATGAACCAGAGGTAAGTAGCGAGTCGGGTCTTGAAGATCATACTCACGTGAACATTAATCCTGAACTGAGTTCTGACCAGATATTTGACATAAAACAAATTTTGGAGGAATTCAAAGATGTTTTTCTTCTCTTCCTGGTTTGACCAATGTGATTGAGCACAAAATTTTACTGACAGAACACCTATCAAATCAAAGCCATACCCAGTTCCCTATGGGATGTATGAAAGCCTTCAAAAGGAGATTGATGAAATGCTGAAGTTGAATATAATAGAACCGTCGGACTCCCCGTACTGCAGTCCTATATTATTGGTAAGTAAAAAAGGTGGTGGCATTCGTCCGTGTGCCGATATGAGAAAGGTAAACCGAGTAACTGTTGTGGATTGTGAACCAGTCCCAGACATTGATTCTATATTTGCCAAATTGTCTGGAGATAAATACTTCACTAAGCTCGACTGCTGCAAGGGCTATTGGCAGATACCCATGGCAGACAGTTCAAAAAAGATTACCGCTTTCAGTACTCCGTCTGGCCACTACGAGTACTGTCGTATGCCTTTCGGTTTAGTCAACTCAGGAGCCACTTATAGTAAAATGATGAGAATCGTTTTGAAAGGACTAAAAAATGTTGACAACTTTGTTGACGACGTTTTAGGACATACACAAGACTGGGAGGCGCATCTGATAATGTTGCGACAGACACGGACAAGAATTCGTGATTCAAAAATAACTTTGAAACCATCTAAGTGCTTTCTGGGTTACTTTGACACAGATTTTCTAGGTCATAAGGTCAAGGACGGTAATCTATTGACCCAAGAAGATAAAATTGTCAAAATTAGAGAGGCAGCAGTTCCAAAAACTAAGAAGCAACTCCGGTCATTCATGGGACTTGCTGGGTATTATCGACAATTTATCCCAAATTTTGCCGAGAAAGCTCTTTCGTTAACTAACCTTACTAAAAAAGGGGTTCCAAATAAATTGCCTTGGTCTTCGGAGCATACTGCTGCATTTGAGAAGCTAAAAGAAGAGTTTTGTCACGAACCGATTTTGAAATTGCCAGATCTCACCCGTAGATTTATCCTGCGTACGGACGCATCGGATTACGGTTTAGGTGCGGTCCTTCTACAGAAGTACGCCGATAAGTATTTTCCGGTTGCGTTCATAAGTAAAAAACTAACGTGTGAACGAAAGTACTCGGTCGTGGAACGGGAGTGTATGGCAATTGTTTGGGCGATCTCCCGATTTCAAGTTTACCTGTACGGGAATGAGTTTACCCTACAGACTGATCATCGGTCATTAGCGTATCTTGACAAAGCAAAACACTGTAATCAAAGAATAATGAGATGGGCTCTTTCACTTCAGCCTTACAAATTCATTGTGGAATCTATCAAGGGAGAGGAAAACATTGGAGCAGATGTACTTAGCCGACTGCTGTGAACGTACATGGCGCACTTGTTGTTCTAGAATGTCTTTGCTAAATATATATCCAACGAACATGACATTTTGTAAATAAACTATTAAATTTTGATAGCTTATTTTTGGGCCGGGCATGATGTCATGATTGAGGTATTTTAGAATTCACGGCGAGGGCTTGTTCGTGTAACGTTACTAATGTGAGTTGATGTATTCATTATTTATTCATCAGGATTGGGAAGCAGTGATGTATTAGCAGTAGTCCTGCATGGCAAACTACGCGAATGTAGAAATTACGTATCAGTCGGGTTGTATGTATTTGGTGTCGTCTTAAATGGTTATGTATGACTATAACGATAAGTGGAACGGAACTAGCAGCCCACAATCGGCGGTGTAGGCCGAGCCTGGATATTTTGCATAAACAAAATACTTTGGGGCATGCACTGAATTAGTTCGTGGTGGGAGATTAGAATTTGCATGATAATATTATAGCAAGGGTTAAACCCTCAGTGTTTTGCGTCAGCTGTACATACTCTTGAGATTTTGTTCGGAGAGAACAGTGACACGGTCAGAGACACCGGTGTGGTTATAGCACGAGGGTGCTCTGTGGAAATCTTGCCTGATACGGTACAGATTTATTGTGGAAATCTGCCTGATACGGTACAGATTGATTGTGGAAATCTTGCCTGATATGGTAAAGATAGTGTATTTGCCGGACGAGGGTCCTGGACAAAATTGTGGATAATTACACGGGTTTCTAACACAAGTAGAAACTGAGCTGTACTAGAGGTATGTGAATTCGAAGTACGTCGTTGTTAATGATTCAATTTGATTAGGAGTTATTCCGGTTAAAATGGAGTAATTTGTAACGGAATTTATTGGAGGTATACGTTATCCCCATAGGCACAGATGCATATGTAACATGTGTAATTAATTCATATATGCATACCTATGTGGAACGTTACGCATTATATTGAATACTTGTAGTAAATTGTGTATGTAACATGTGTAATTAGTTTATGTATACATACCAATTTGGAACGTTACGCATTATATTGAATACTGTATTAAATTGCGCATTCTATTGAATACTGTAATAAGCTGCGCATTATGTTGATTAATGTAGTAAATTGTATCTTTGGTTGATCTACAGTGCTTATGGATACAGGAAAAGAACTATGGTGTCCGGTTGGCAACAAAACCACGGTATTCAAATTGATAGCGTGAAGGCATGACGACAGAAGTATGGTGTCCGGTTGGCAACAATAACACGATGGAATCATTTCTCGATTGCAGTGGCTGGTTATCTAATAATAGATTCAACATTTATTGTTCTGGTGTCCTGAATGACCAACTCATACGGTATCGAGTATCCTCTAAGGACTGTCCTCCTGTACAACTGTTATTTGTTGAAATATCCGGTCTTCTCTATATGAAATGAACTTTGAACGTAAAATGGACTTTGAAAGAACCTTCAAATGAACGCTGGTTATGAACTCGATGGCTATAATATAATTATCTGATCAGTTTAATTTGTCTGATCAGTTATTTGATTAGTTGATCAATTGATCCAGACTGATTGATCCTATCATTAGTGGAAAATATCTAAGGTGTGTGTGTGCAAATGTGTGTTTTACATTAATTGTTTGTAATAAATTTAGTTTTGTTAAAGCAAAATAGCTTTGTTGTTCACTGAATAGGCCAATCATAACACAGTAGTATAGAAAGGGCAAACCTATCATTTTGAGAGGGAGTAGGAAAATGAAGTGGGTGAATGACGTCACGTCCGGTCGAGGTCACGTCTGGTCAAAAGTCATGATTGGTGGAGGGGTTGCCATAGCCACACGGAGAGGTTGATTCGGGTCACGTGACTGGCTGGGCGGATGTAAAACTAGGATTTTAACAGAAAAGGGTTGAAGGTGGTGACGTGACTGACGTCACGGATACTTCACATCCGGTGACATCACTTCCGGGTCAAAGGTCACTTTCGGGTCAAAGGTCATTTCCGGGTCCAAGGTCACCTTCGGTCACGTTATCTACCCCTAAACAAAGACCGTACACTGGAGCGATTTCAGTGTTAAGCCAAATGGCGAACCCACTCATGGATATTTGCGGTATGGGGTGTGCCCCTTGTTTTCTTTGTCTCGCGATGTAGAACATGATGGCTGGGGTCTCGAGGCCATGGGTTGACTTTCGCTAAAAAAGTTACTGTGCGTATGCGCACTTGGCAAATAGCGTTGGGGTGGACATTTTGGGGTCAAGATGGACCACTATTGATCCGATTGGGCCGTGTGAGGTATCAGTTTGAAACAGTCGTGGAGGAGCATTCCACTGGATGGGTATGGAATGGAAGTTAGGTAATAGCGTGCATGCGCAGACAGGGAATTGTGAGAATAGGGCACTGGAATAGACCTTTGGGGACCTGGGTGGCCCAATATTGGCCCGATTGGGCTGTGGGAGATATCAAAATGAAACTCTCGTAAAGTAGCATCCGACTCGATGCTGTAGAGCGAAAGTAGAGCTATGGCACGTATGCGCAGACCGTGGGTTATGGACAAAGGGCATTGGAAGGGACGTTTTGGGGTTGAGGTGGACCAATATTGCTCTAAATGAATAGTGTAAGGTATCAGTTTGAAGCAATCCTGAAGTAGCATCTGCTGAACTAGTACGTAGTGAAAGTAGGTTTATGGCGCGCATGCGCAATAGAAAAAGCGCATTGGAATGGACGTTTTCAGGTCGCGGTGAGACCATATTGGCCCGATTGGGCTGTGGGAGATATCAAAGTGAAGCTTTCGTGGAGGAGCGACCTACTGGACGAGTATGGAGTGGGAGTAAGGCTTTGTCGTGCATGTGCCATTGGTGGCCTAAGTGGCGGTAGGTGGGAATGTTCAGCATTTTCTGATACGTAGCCGACATGTTCTCTTGTTCGACCTGCCTGAAGCCATTTACTCGCCCAGAAGATTTGCGACGGCACACGGCGCACGGTATACTTGTATAACTTGCGCACGGTCATTTAATCGGGAAGATGCTTTACTGCGCCACGAACGCTCACTCCACGAGGGCGTGATGGAACACTGTAATGAATTCGGTCAACTCTTCAAACGACCCAGTCAGTTAAGACGGCATCTGCGTTTGATTCATGGTCCGTCACCGCGGAATGAGCGACAACTTCCCACTAAAGAGTTACTCAGGAGGGTCAGACCCAGTGAAGACGAGCCCGGGGAGACGAATGCCACTGGTGATGCGATCACGGAGAGCACGCCTATACCCACTGTTCAGAAGAGCCTAGATATCCAGCCAGTCCCTAGCATTACTGTTTCGAGTCCCACGCCTGACAACAACGAACATTTTTTGGAAGATGCGGTGGATGTATGACAAATGATAATTGACCTGTCACCCTTGTGGTTGTTGTTCTCTCACCGGTCTACATCATGCGACATTGTACAGAGTACATGTTCATAGAGAGAGAGAATTGACTTTTAGCGTCGCAATCCGCAATATTTCAGCTATATATCGACATGAACAGAGAGTATGTACATGGATTTGAATAGAGTATGTATACATGGACGTGAACAGAGTACATGTAGAATGATATGCACAGAGCACATTTACATGGACATGGAACATGTGTATTGACAGAGTACACGAACATGAACAGATTACAATATACCGCCAAATAGTACTTGTACAGGCACATAGTACATGTGCATGGATATGCACATGGATATGCACAGAATACATGGACATGCGGGTACACCAAAGATGCGTGCGCATGCGTACGATGACGTCACTTCCGAGCTCTGAGCTCCCGTTAACTCATTCATTCACTCACGCACTCACTCGCTCATTCACTCACTCACTCACTCACGCACTCACTCACTCACTCACACCGGTGGTGGTTGTGGTGATAGTGGTGGGTGGTGGTGTCTGTACATATAGGATTAACTCATGTCCCAAATTCTGATTTTGATTGGACAAAAGCAGCCGAGAATACATCTAACGAGCAAGAACCAATATGACAGATACAGCGCCAAATGGCGGCCTCAGATTGGACAAGAGTCTTCGTGAATTGTAAACATACCCAACGCGGCTCCCCCAGCCTGTTGTTGTTGTTGTTCTCTCTTCTGTCATCTTTGTTGTTGTTGTTGTTCTCTCTCCGGTCTATATCATGGCGTCAAGGTGTTATGCTAGTGTGTTAAGGCGTAGCGACGGGCGTTGACGGGCGTTACTGCATTTCGATGTATTGGTGGCAATTCCATGAAAGTAGGCTGTCGCCATCGGGACCCCTCGGGCCGGGCCCAGAGAAATTGTGGAAATAATGTTTCTGACCCCAACAACTCACATATTTGGGGTGGGCATAAATTTTACCTGTATGATATAGATCATAGACAGACAAAACAATATAGCAATAGAGCAGTGATTACCTATAGTAGATGTAGTCGAACGATTACTGTCTATTCACAGCAATCCACACAGGTTTGTGGTAGGAGAAGTAACTCTTCAACACTCCACTTGATGTATTGGGGGCGTTACTGTAGATGTGGTCTATGGTAGTGTGGAGGTCTTCTTTAGTCGATATCAGGCGTTTAAAAGAGCAAGGCAATATGAACAATGATATAATACATGAATACCTACCTGCATGCCAAAATCTACATCTACCATTTACGGACTTGAAAAACACATCCGACAGTACAGACTTTCAATAGGCTTCTGGTACTGGCTGTATTAAACAACTGTATGAAGTTTCATTGTTGTGAGTGAAGGACTTTTTGAGATAATGTGTTTACAAGGATATGGACCAACAGACATGTATTAAGGGGCATAACTCCTGAAAGACACATCCGATTACACCGACTTCTGGTACTAGCTGCATTAAACAACTGTATGAAGTTTCATTGTTGTGAGTGAAGGACTTTGTGAGATAATGTGTTTACAAGGATATAGACAGACAGACATGTATAAAGGGGCATAACTCCTGTAAAACACTTCCGATTACACCGACTTTCAGTAGGCTTCTGGTACTGGCTGTATTAAACAACTGTATGAAGTTTCATTGTTGTAAGTGAAGGACTTTTTGAGATAATGTGTTTACAATGATATGATGGACAGACGGACAGACGCTGGGACGGACGGACGGACAGACAGACGGACAGACGACGGAGGAAACGACAATACCGCTCGGGCAGAATCTGCCCGAGGGGTAAAAATCAGAGCTTTTGGGCTAATTCACCAGGTCGTTGAAGCGTTAAGCTCGGCGTTGGCGGGCGTTGCTACAAGATGCCACTCCACACGCACTCGGACCACGGATGGTCCATTTCTACACCAAATACCTTCCTACACCTCCCCAAAAATGCCCACTTTGGTTACTACTCGTACTGATGACGTCACCGGTGACGACACAGATGCAGTGGACATCCCTCAAATCGAGGTTTACGCCCCGAGAGCTACAGAATGACACCCCACACGAAACATTCGGACTAAGGATGGTTCATCTCTACACCAAATACCTTCCTTCCTCCAAAATGCCCGCTTTAGCTACTACTCCTACTGATGACGTCACCGATGACGTCACAGATGACGCGAACATCCCTCAAATCTGGGTCTACACCCCGAGAGCTACAGAATGACGCCCACACGACCCATTCGGACCAAGGATGGTCCATCTCTACACCAAATACCTTCCTTCACTGCCCCCAAAATTACCACATTCGCTACTACTCCTACTGATGACGTCACAGATGACATGAACAGCCCTTAAATCGGGGTTTACACCGCGAGAGCTACAAGATGACACCCCACACCACGCATTCGGAACAAGGATGGTCCATTTCTACCCCAAATAACTTCCTCCACTTCCCCAAAATGCTCACTTTCGCTACTCTACTGATGACGTCACCGATGACGTCACAGATGCTGTGGCGAGCCCTCAAATCGAGGTCTACACCCCGAGAGCTACAAAATGGTCCCTCTCTACACCAAACACACCTCCACGCACCCCCAAAATGGCCACTTTACTTACTACACCCAACTGCGCATGTGCAGATTGACGCGACTTTCTGACTCTGACTCTACCCCACAAAATCTTCACTTTGACATCGCCCACGACCCATTTGGACCAATAGTGGTCCATCTCTACCCCAAACGCACCCCACGCACCCCCCAAAATGTCTGCTTTCTATACTACGGCCAGACTGCGCATGCGCAGAATATTGATAACTGACGATACATTAGTTCAGTCGGATGCTCCTCCACGAGAGCTTCAAAATAAGACCTCATACGACACCATAGGACCAATAGGGGTTCACCTAGACTCCAAAACGTCCACCCAGTATGGACCTATACACCCATAGCCAGTAGGCCTATGGAGCTATATACAGACCTACCCGGTACTTTTCAAAATATTTCACCGCTTACCTTCGGGACCCCTTCCATCGTGTTTTTCGTGGCGAGACGAGAAAAACAAGACCAAACAACCCATACAGTGCAGATCAGCTTAATCTTCCAATTAGTGAACAGGGTTTACGCACTGATGGCGCGCAAACGTGCTGGCCTAATCACCAAGACTTATTACACCCCCCATGATGTGACCCTTGCCGCCACGCGCCGGTAGAATATAGTCCGGTCAAACCACTGAACCATTGTAAGCATGTCGGCGGTAAACAAAGGCTCCCCGTTGGGGCGCTTGCCGGATTGCGCGCTAACAGCCGTCACCGCTTAAAACTGAATTGTTTTCAAAGAGTTCCCCTCTGGCGGTGTACGGCAAAAACACAATCTATTCTACAGTTTAAATTACTGGCTAAGTAATTAAAAAAATATATAGAAGATTTGACTTCTTCAATAAGAATGCTGTAAATGATTATCTATCATTTTTTGTTTGCGCTCCAAGGAAACTCGGCCGTCTTGTGAACATTCGGTTGAGACTACGAATAATCTTCATTAACAAAAAGTTTCGCCAAAGATAGCTTAAAGTATGCCTAAATATATTATCAGAATTCATAAAACGTTGGTGCGTGCAAATTGCGAAGGCCGCCTCCTCTTTCAGAACGGCCAGTAAAACGGTTGAACGTAACATTTCAAATGAATACAGCTTCGTATAAATTCAGACACACGGGCGAGTCGAGGTCATAATCGGGTTAACATGCAGTGCTCGGTCAGACTAGTTGTCTCTTTGGCTTGTCTTGTTACAACCGCCTAACCAAAATATACACAGAAATTCAAAAGATCAATTAGCCCCTTACAGAGAATGACAAATACTTGTATATGCTCTTCATTCGTTACCGCCCGACTGTTAAAGGTTGCACACGAAACTTCCGATGAGGAAATAAGAATTAACAAGTATTTATGGCCCACACATCGTTCCAGCTAAATAACAAAAAGAAACAATAACAGAGATTTCTACCTAAACAATAAGTTAATGCCATTTCATTTCTTTTCAAATGAGACACAGACGCGCATTTTGTTGGACGAAAGCGGGATATCGCTTTACCCCGTCAGAGAGAGAATGCACTGTTATGTTTATATTATCCACTTGTTTAGGGCAAACTTAACGAGATGATTAACCTTTACAGTGTTGTTTTCTTGCTGACAATATAACATCCGTTATTCTGTTCGACAGGAAGTATGCATTAACACATACGAAATGTAGGTCTTGATGCTGGGGACGGAGGGAGGGACTTCAGCCATAAATAATGTGGGTCCACTGTTCGTTTTACCATTCTCACCTCGTCTCTCATTACAGAAATCACTCTACCTGGTCTTACTGAATATCTCACTTACTATCGGCAAAACATATTTTTGTGCATAAATAACCTGCGATGATATACGTATACGTACCAGAAAGAGTCATGCGAACTTGTACATAGCGATTCTTATTTACTTCTATTTATATCTCCTACTAATCTCTCATTGTTATTTATTATTTATTCATTTATTTAGTTACATATTTAGCACTGGAAAAGGTATTCAAAAAACAAAGAAATGTACCGCGAAATTCAAATAAAACATTGAGTTGATGGGCCGCGAAATCCGAATGGGAAGCGGCCCTTAAACTACAATTTCAATCAAAAAAACGTACATGTACTCGAGTGAAATCGTATTGAACTACCGTCGAATGTACTGTTTTTGTCCCCCGCCGCAATGCGGCCGGGGACTTTAAAATGGTTCTTGCTTCTATGTGTCCGTGCATGCACGGACATGTCCGTGCAAATACTTTGTAAGCAATAACTTATAAATGCTTTGTCGGATTCCTCCGAAATTTGGCATCTGCATTCTTTGCGACAAGACGTCTCAAGGTATTACGTTTCAGCAAGATCCGCCTGTAGGTGGCGCCACTGGGGTCTTGCTTCTATGTGCACGGACATGTCCGTGCAAATACTTCGTAAGCAATAACTTCTAAATGCTTTGTCGGATTCCTCCGAAATTTGGCATCTCCATTCTTTGCGACAAGACGTCTCTTGGTATTACGTTTCAGTAAGATCCGCCTGTAGGTGGCGCCACTGGGTCTTGTTCCAATCTTTAGTGCATGTCCGTGCAAATACTTCGTAAGCGATAACTCCTAAATGCTTTGTCGGATTTCTCCGAAATTTGGCATCTGCATTCTTTGCGACAAGACGTCTGTTGGTATTACGTTTCAGCAAGATCCGCCTGTAGGTGGCGCCACTGGGTCTTGTTCCAATCTTTAGTGCATGTCCGTGGATGTTCGTGCAAATGCTTCACAAGCGATAACTCCTAAATGCTTTGTCGGATTAGGTGTCAGTAGGTGGCGCCACTGGGTCTTGTTCCAATCTTTAATGCATGTCCATTCATGTTTGTTCAAATCCTTCGGAAGCGATAACTTTTGAACAATTTGTCGGATTTCTTCGAAATTTGGTAAATGCATTCCCTGCGACAAAACACTGTTGGTGATGCGTTTCAGCAAAATCCACCCGGAGGTGGCGCCACTAGAGTTCATTCCATTATTCCATGCTGCAAGTGATAACTTAGAAACACTTGGTCGAATTTCTTTGAAATATCCTACATATGTACCTTTCTGGGTAACATAAGAAACGTTGCGGCTCATCGGATTCTTCTCAAATTTGGCATGCATTTACCATGCCAGGAGCTGTTGCTTGGGATTGCCTTTCGTTCACTTGCACTCACAGGTGGCGCCACCTGGTGGCAACATCACAAATTCGTTTCCGGGTAATAACTTGAGAACTGACCAACGGATTCTTCTCAAATTTTGTATGAATGTACCGTGACAAAAGATGTCGCTTGATAATGCATTTCACTGACTTGCGCCTAGAGGTGGCGTCAGCTGGTGTCAAAATCCAAATTTGGTTTCTGGGCAATAACTTGAGGACCCTCATCGGATTCTTCTCATATGTGGTATGCAGATGTCCCCACGATACCATGTTCCTTGGGATTGTATTTTTCCCGCTTCTGCCTACAGGTGGCGTCTCCTGGTGGAAAAATTTGTTTCCGGGCAATAATTTGGCAACTGCTCATCAGATTATTCTCAAATTTTGTATTCATATGTGACTCGCCCCAAATAAAATGAACACCGGTGGGCATCTAGTACCGGCAATAACTTGAGGACCCCTCTTCTGAGTCTCAAAGTTCATATGCCGATACCATGACATGAGATGTCATGTGGGATTGTGTTTTGCCTGCTTGCACCTACAGGTGGTGACTCCTTGTGGCAAAGTCTAAATTTGGTTTCTGGGCAATAGGTTGAGGATGCCTTCATATTCTTGTCAAATTTAGTTTGCAGATAATATGCCATGAGTTGTCTCTTGGGGTTGCATTTCGGTTACATAATTTTCATGCTACATGGTAAAGAAAATATATTACAGTAGCAATCAACATTCAGTCAGCCATTCGGAGTTGATCTCAAAACCTGGGAAGGTGGAAAGACCCCTCTGCTTCTTACGCCTGTGAAGTAGCTGTTGCCATCCTCATGAATATCTTCTGAAACCGACAGCGCTTATAAATATTGCTGCCATTTTGGCGGGGCTCCTAGCATCCTCTGGCTGCTTGTCATAGTAATATGGATTATAACTTAAAGTGAAAGATTTTCCCATCAGTCGGTGTCCTTCCTGCCGAATCATACTGTCGGTTCAGTAAAATATAACTTCTGCGCAGTAATATGTTGCGAAAAGCGACGTGGGGATAAACTGGTCGCGCGGGGCTATATTTAGCATGTTCAGACAGCATCCAACACTTGTACCAAAGTTCGTCTGGATAGCGGAGTTGTGTGTAGACGCCAGATTTCATGAGGGTTGATCTATTTCACAGAGGAGTGAGTTCTGTTTTATTGGTGACAAATCCGCAGAAAGGGATTACCAGACTTCAATCAAATTAATCAACCGATTTCTAGTAAAAAGGTACGGGTATTGCATAATTCGTTTCATCGGTTCTTGTCACACTGATTAAATATTTATACACTGCATAATCCGGTAGTAAAATCCCGGACATTTACTCTTGAATGGTCAAAGTTAACACAATTTGCAAGAATTTTTGAATATATAAAAACGAATGACTTGAACTTGCATATCTGTATGAGGAGCGGCCGTAAGATGAAGCTTCCAATAAACAAATACCCACACTTTAATACCAGAAACGCTATTCCTTGATACGCGCAAGTCTGGGTCAACTTTGAAGCAGGTGTCCGACGAAGCACAAATTACAATCTATTTTGCAAGCGGTGTTTATGATTAAAAAAAATATTGAATCTATTTCCTTTCACAAATTTTTAGATGGAATGCAAATACGCTTGATCGAGGTCGACGTGTTCGTCAGTAACACAAATTCATACACCTGATGTTATTTAATAGGTATGAATTACATGCAGACATTCGTGCCGATTAACGCCACGTGGACTCCCAACTGATTTTCTTGAGCTCGCTAACAAAGACCTCGCTAGCGGGCTCTTCCCGCAGCTCGCTTCCAGCGATTGTCTGACCGTGCTGATAGCGCGCGGCCTGTGTTCAATCATGTCGACGGACTACATTCAACAGAGTTAGAACAATGGCCAGGCGATAATCATGGGCATTGGCGCACTATACCTTTGTGTTGGCACGCTTCGTTTGCGCGCCATTGGTGCGCCAAAATTAACCTTTCAGCTGGCCTGAACTGTAGTAAAACCCACGAAAAATTTCCCGGTATGGACCTATACCCCATAGCCAGTATGGGGCTATATGGGCCTATATACAGACCTACCCGGTACTTTTCGAAAAATTTCACCGCTTACCTCCGAGATCCTTCCCATCGTGTTCTACGTGGCGGGACGACGAAACCAAGACCAAACAACCCATAGTAACAACCACAAAAAATGACCACTCCCAGGTAAGATAACCCGGAATTTGCCAAAAATCAAAAAAGTGCATCAAGAGTTCCCATTGGAACTCTTCTATGTTGGAGGTCGTTTTTGGTCTCTTGAGCTGGTGGCGCACCCCTGTCGGAACTATATTGCACTTGACCTCTGTGACCACCGCAACAACGCCACCTGTCGCCACAGAGAGTTACCTCCCTGGAAAATGTTACCTTTTCCGTGTTTTCTATACTACTCGCCTTAATGCCCTATCTTAACGCTTTATCGTAATGCCTTAACGCCCTATCTTAACGCCTTATCGCCTTATCCTAACGCCTTAACACCCTAGTATACCAGTGTTTTATCTTTTGCGCGAGATTGTATCATGCTATTATATAATACTAACGCATCGACGAGGTGTATGCTGGGTCGACATCGGGCCTTACAGACTAGTCTTTTGTGTTAAATGCCGTCATTTTCATCTGACGACGATACAGCTCACCAATCCCCAGTGAACGAGTTGTCACAGCGACACAGCGCACCAGTTACCAATATACGAGCTGTCAGAGCAATTCCAGCATAGCTCTCTAGATTTGTATCTAATACGGCTTATGCCGGTGCTCCTACCGTGTCGTCATGTCATCCAAGTTGCCACATGAACAGGTACAATAAAAGCGTGACTGAGATACAACACATATCACGAATCATTAGATTCTTAGTATGTGGTTTAGAATAGGTTAACCAGAAGACTATACTGTGAAGTCATGTGGCTCTGTCAGTATGTCGGCACCTCCTCCCACTTCCCCTATATGTGTTGTAATCAATCCATTCACACCAGGAAATAAAAATGGTGGTCTCCGATGATGTCATCGCTCTACATCAGGACATTGTACGGGGTGTTTAGCTGGGAAAACCCCCTGTTTTGTAGGTAATCGCACTATATGTCAGGGTAATTGTTTCTGGAATTTTCGTGGAAAACCCCTGTTTTATTTATAGATCACACGGCAGTAGTAGAGAAAGGGTTGTTTCGAGGTGCAAAATAACTTTTGGGGGAGATGAGGGTTACCTGTGTGTGCGTGTGTGGAGGAGGAGGAATGGGGTTAACACCCTAACGTTTCTAGAGCTAATCCCTTACGGTTTGCTGCCATGATGCAGACAGTGAGAGAAAGAAAAAGCAATAAGTTCACAAGTTTTCATATAGTTTATTTTCTCCAATGTTACATCATAACCAAGCTAGAGAGCGGCGTTGCGTATGTTTACAATTCAAGTATGCTCTTGTTCAAACAGAAGCCGCCATTTCAGGAAGTTCAATCTTCGGCCATGTTCGCTCAGGGCTCCTACTTCCCCCATTGGTAGGCAGGAAAGGGAAATGGAATGGCTCCTCGACACTGGCATCAATCTCCATCGGCTTTTCAATTCGGGACGGCGGGTAGACCACCATGGGTTCTTCCATTTGAGAATGTATTTCCATGGGAACTGAAATTTCCGGTCTCGAGAGTGACGAGCGTGATCCGCGGATGATACTTTGGCGACGTATCAATTGACTGAGATGCTTATATCACACTCTGCACGTCTATGTATGTGTACTTCATGACGTGCACGTGTGTGACGACCTAAACTGTCCAGCTGATGGAAGGGCTTCGAGCAAGTCGAACACGTGAACATCGTGGTAGAATGTTTGCTGAATGGAACTTAGACTTTGCACGTCTTTAGGATACGATTGCTTTTATGGAGAGTAATGCCCGCCAACGCCTAGCTTAACGATTCAACGCCCTCGTGAAATAGCGCAGATTTTCTAGATATCCCATGGACTTGCCACTAATCATCAAAATGCAGTGACGCCCGTCGTTACGCCTGAACGCCCGTCTTAACGCCCTATCTTTACGCCTTAACGCCCGTCCCAACGCCTTAACGCCCTATCTCAACGCCTTAATGCCTGGTCTTAAGGCCCTACCGTAACGCCTTTACGCGTTGTCAACCATCCAATCACACGCACATATTTTGACCATTGGCCCCTGACCCTTGATGAAAGTGACGTCATCACTGGACATCCGAGCTGTTGGAGTCGGAGCTCTTGGAGCTCGGAAGTAGCGTCATCGCACGCATGCGCACGCAACTGTGTCGCACCCTTTATCCTATATCCCGTCCCTCCCAATGCCTTTTTCCTATAATTCGCGGTCTGCGTATGTTCGTGATAGCCCTACTTTTTCTCCACATCATTCAGTCGGAGCTACTTCACGAGAGCTCCACTTTGAAATCTCCCGAAGCCCAGTCAGGGCAATTTTGGCCCACCCAGGCCCCTAAACGTCCATTCCAGTGCCCTTTTCCCACAATTGTGTCTGTGCATGCGCGACATTGCGGAACGTCCATTCCTGACTCATCCAGTCGGATGCTCCTTCACGAGTGCTTCGAACTGATACCTTGATACCCCGCACGGCCCAATCGAACCAATAGTGGTCCATCTCAACCCCAAAATGTCCACCCCAGCGCTACTTGCCCAGTATGCATGCGCACGGTAACTTTATCAACGAAAGTCAACCCATGGCCTCGAGACCCGTTGTATATTGTTCTACATCGCGAAAACAAAGGGTCACACCCCATACCGCAAATGTCCATGAGTGGGTTCCCCATTATGTTTAACATTTGTTATCACTGCAGCGTAGTCTTATATAGGGGTAGATAACGCTTGCTGGGCTCTCACGTGACCGGAAGTGACATTTGTCCCGGAAATGACCTTTGACCCGGAAGTGACCTTTGACCCAGAAGAGATGTCAGTGGATGTGACGTCATTCGTGACATCATAGTGACGTCACGCCACGTCACGCCACCACCCTCACCCTCAATACTCGGGAATTTCCACTCTTAAAACTACTGACCCAGCTCAGCCTTGTTCAACTCCCGTGGTCTGACCGGTGTGCCAAACGTGATACGCGAACTAGCCTATGTTTATGTATACTATGATTGTCGTTTTTAATTAGGTGCTAATGCTATTATATGGAATGTGGATAGGTCTTTGAATTATGCACGCGGATATTCTTTAATGGACGACGGCAGAATTATAAATGATGGACCAGACGCTCTTAATTCGACTGGAAATGAGGTCATTGTCCACATGAGCAGTCGGGGAGTAGTAGCGAAAGTGGGCAAGTTTGGGCCCGCAGGGGAATTTTTGAGCGACTGGGGGTCATCATGGGTCCAAATGTGCGTTGCAGGGTGTCCTTTCGTAGCACTCGTGAGGTAGACGACGACTGAGGTGACTTGAATTGGAATGATGCGCATGCACAGTCGATGCGTAGTAGCGAAAGTTGATATTTTGTGGGTGTTCAGGGGTGTGTTTGAGCGAATATGGAGCAATCATGCGTCCGACGAAGAATGTGTCGTGTTGAAGCGGCTGATGCGTACGCTACGCGTGGGTTGATTTGGTCGATAACCGACGTCGTGGCGCACATGCGCAGTCGAGAAGTAGTAGCAAAAGTTCGTTGTTTTGGGTTGCACAGGGACGTGTTTGAGCGATTGAGAGACCACTCTTGGTCACTATTGGCCGTACGATGTGTCAACTTGAAGCTCTCGGCATGTAGACTAGGCTTACGGTGGCTGGGATGGAAAGTGAGGTCATGGTGCGCATGCGTAGTCGAGGCGCATTAGAGAAAGTTTGATGTCGTCGCATCCGATGATGACGTCCCTTCTGTCATTGATTTCACTTCCAAGCTATAGGTAGTGGCGGTACCACCAGGAGAAGGCACATACGTGCGAGAATGTCTTTTTCGGAGATGACGTCACTTTCGGTGATGACGTCACTTCCATCAAAGTCCTAATGCGTGACTATAGAGAAGTTAATTTTTTTAGACGAGCTTTAACGCGCGTTACTACGTTTCGATGAATTAGTGTCAATTTCATGAGATTTCACGTGATCATTTTCATAGACCTATCTGATTTTCCGAGCTATCTTTCTATGGCGTTGTTCAAAGCGTCAAGATAGCTGTTCACCGGAATAACTATGTTTCGTCTATAACACCAACCCTGATCAAAAGACGTGCACGTCTAACCGTCAACATGACATTTCGTTGCCTTGAGTGCGGACGAACGTTTACCAGACACTACGATATGATGTGGCACCAGATTAATATACATGGGCACAGAGAGACCCTGAGTGCAGACGAACGTTTACCAGACACTACGATATGATGTGGCACCAGATTAATATACATGGGCACAGAGAGACCCTGAGTGCGGACGAACGTTTACCAGACACTACGATATGATGTGGCACCAGATTAATATACATGGGCACAGAGAGACCCTGAGTACGGACGAACGTTTACCAGACACTACAATATGATGTGGCACCAGATTAATATACATGGGCACAGAGAGACCCTGAGTGCGGACGAACGTTTACCAGACACTACGATATGATGTGGCACCAGATTAATATACATGAGCACAGAGAGACCCTGAGTGCGGACGAACGTTTACCAGACACTACGATATGATGTGGCACCAGATTAATATACATGGGCACAGAGAGACCCTGAGTGCGGACGAACGTTTACCAGACACTACGATATGATGTGGCACCAGATTAATATACATGGGCACAGAGAGATCCTGAGTGCGGACGAACGTTTACCAGACACTACGATATGATGTGGCACCAGATTAATATACATGGGCACAGAGAGACCCTGAGTGCGGACGAACGTTTACCAAACACTACGATATGGTGTGGCACCAGATTAATATACATGGGCACAAAGAGACCCTGAGTGCGGAAGAACGTTTACCAGACACTAGGATATGATGTGGCACAAGATGATATACATGGGTACAGAGAACCCGAGTGGCTAGAAACCGATACACAGCGCATAGCAAACTGTTAAACTGACTCTCCTCGAGGGAGCACCAGCTAAAAGTCAGATGGGAAGGTTGAGTACTTAGCAAACCTTTTCCCAATGTTGATTAACTTTTCAAGATCCTTTAGTTATTGAGTTAATACGAATGTGTTCTGGACATGTCCAGATCATACTTGTATTAAATTTTACGGAGTTTCACACTTGCTTTCGCTGATTTCAAAGTATCAAAACGTACAAACGGACTTAAAATCATAGGACTGTTAGTGATCTTATAACTACCGGTACTCAAAATGTGTGAACTGTCGAACAGAAACGATATTATATACATAAACTATTACTTGGTGTTCGAAAGTTTACAACGTATCGTTATAGCGACGTAAATCTGTTATATCTATAGATCTTCTTAAAGGGAATGCTTTTATCAAACTCTAAGGCACACGACATTTCGTGTCCGGTCAATATCTTTGAGAGTTTTCTATCCACAGTTGCAATTTTTTTATTACCTCCGTCGATCAGACGGAGGTCTAGGAGCGAAACGTGAAATCTCCCGCCAAATAATTGTCATATCGGGAACTCACGACTCTTAGGATGTTCAATAGGGATTGTCATGGTTCCCGAAGAAATTTTGAAGCACTTTTGTTGGACATAATTGAAATAATGAGGTTCCCCATTGCAATGCATTTCAATGGGCCTTGCTTCTGTAGTCGGGTTCCACTTCCTTTTGTGAGCACGAGGATTACCTAAAATGCAAACCGCGAACGTGTTCGGAAAGAAATTCGTCCCCTGGCAAACAAGATGTCGGCTGTTAGGAATTCTGTTGCTTCTTAGCACACGCCAGGGATTCATACACGTCGTCTATAGGAACGGCCTCTAAATTCAATAAAAAAACTCAATTATAAGTTGTGTTTATTCCTTTTTTTTTTGTTTTTTAAGGAAAATGTTCAATATTTTGGAAAAATTCAATTCGAATGGCTTTAAAAACCGATTACGAATTGAGTTTTCTCCCCTGTTTGTAGATGGACGTCTGTGTAACAACAATACATTTCAGTCGAACTTCGACGAGAAAAGCCGACCGGTGGTGTTTTAGAACGGGATTAACATTCGGGTGAACTCAGGGGGACGTTTTCAAATGGGAACCCCAAACCAAGAAGTCGTCGCTTTAACTTCGAGCCACCTTGAACCGTGTTGTTCTTCACTCTGTGGAGTAGTAGTCCTGCTGTGCAACCATGGAAAGGTTTAGCTTATTTGCATACGGCTTGCATATGGCCAACGTATAATGTACGTTAGCAAGAGCGACAGAGTAGTCCCCCCACATGTATTGCATCAGAGCAGAACGAAGCATGCGAAGCTTTCACTTTCCACAGTGTTTTTACGGTATGTCAGTACAATTTTATAGCGGTTATATTTCCCCAATGAAGTTCCGATCAAATGATTAACAATCGAGGGCAAGAACTTAGAAAAGTTGTCTAGTTAGCTTGTAATCAGCTACGTGATAACGCACTTATATGGTCGCCCGATTTAGTGATTTCAAAAGAAAATGTTTCTCTAGACATTTTCCCAATGTCACTTAAATTGTCAGACGAACTTTCTTTAAGAAATTGGTCAAATCTCATGACTTAATCAGTGTAACAGCTGACAAGTTACATTATGAGGTTAGCATCATGCTAGTAGGTACACGTTTCAGTGACTGATTGTAGTGTTCTGTTAATATCCCAAAACAGAAGGAAATACTCTTATTAGAAAGATTGACTCTATATATTCTACATATAATTTTTTCTGATGTATTCATTCAAAAAGTTGATTTTCATAATCTATAATATTAAAAGCAAAACAATTTAAACAATTTTAAAACTAAACTTAAAATTAATGTATGGATCATTAAAAACAATCCCCAGCTAAATAGCTTACCAAACACCTGTGTAGGGTTTAAGCAGAAATAGCATAGGGATGCTAAAATCTAAAAATATTCATTTAGGGTCGCTAAAATTTAAATAAATTCAATTTTCACATTTAAAAAACTCAATATTTTGCTGTGGGTAGCTATGAGAATGACTTCTATAAACCCCTGCACACGTACTTCAAACTATTCCTTTGTTCCGTTTTGAGTGAATAATTCAAATTCAAGTCGGACACAACAGAATCGATGGCCCTCCTAACAGCCGACATGCTGTTTGCCAGTGGACGAATTTCTTTCCGAACACGTGCGCGGTTTGCATTTTGGGTGATCCTCGTGCGCGCAAAGAAAAGGAAAGAAAGATGGCGTGAAGCAAGCAGGAAGGACGTTTTGATATGTGCCGAGCACAGGCAGCAGTCCTTGGTGGGTTGGGGGGAGAGAAAAAGGTTGGGGGGGGGAGGTCTCTATAGATATACTTAGACCCAATGTGGCATCCAGTGCCACCCCATATATACATCTCGCAATATTTGTCCTCCGATATACAAGGACTGAGCTACCTGTGGTGCCGAGAAACAAAAACAATCCCGAGTCACTTGTTTTTTTTCTACCCTCTGTGCTTTCGTAAGCAGATTGTGTGTGTATATGGATAAATTGATAAAATAAGGTACGTATTTATTCATGTATTTGGGTCGAATTTCATGAGTTGAATTTTGCTGTTTGTCGTGCGCTATAGCTTGGTTTCTCCGACCCAATGGCGTGAGCATCACCTGGTCACGTCAACAAGGGCTACTGTGAGGTTATGCACGCCACTGATCACGGCAAGGCTGTAAGACCTCCCATTGAAAAGGTAATATCCTGGACAAAAGACCGACAATACAACTTCCAGCAGATCCTTTGTCAATTATATTTCGTGAGTCTTACATCAAATTGTTGCCCTGGTTGTTCTATTTCCTTTGGGGGGGGGGTATTTATTTTGCCTTTTGGCATAAATTTCTTGTGCATTTATAAAATATTTACCAGCATTATTGTAATGAAGGATCAAATCATAGTTTATTGTTTGTCAAACCACATGTGTCTCTGTCCCAATTCCAGGCCTTCAAGTGCCTCCTATATTTGCCTATACTTTTGAGTCATTCCAATATTTTCCTATATTTTACTCAAAACCTCCTATATTTCCTATATTTTGACTTTGTCTCATGAAAACTTTCATCAATGCTCTGTCATGAGGAAATACATTTCCGAATAATTTTTCCAGAAACTTTTTTTTCAGAAAAAAAAAATTCTCCTCGCTTCGCTCAGCAAATAGCAAAACATTTCAATCTCTCTATGCTGAATCAAACAAGAGAACAGGTCGCCTGAAAGACCACCACTAGGACGTGAAAGTCATTTGATTAAACACCAGAAAACTAGCAAGTTTGGAACACACAATGTAGTACAGACCTGTCTTACACTCCCTTATTTCCTATATTTTCCTATATTTTATTCTGAAAATTCCTATATTTCTCCTATTTTTTGCAAATTTCCTCCTACATTTTCTCCTATATTTTCACTGTGAGCCACTTGCAGGCCTGCAATTCCCATTTCAAAGGTTCATCTCCCAGCAGCATACATGTCAAGTAACATTTCAATACACTGAATTAAAAATTATTCTTGAATCTATTCTCAAATTACCTTGAGTAAGGATACCATTCAGGTCGCAATACTATTGAGTACACGTATGCTGTGAGAACCGGTATAATGGATTACACCTTGTTGTGTATGATGAAAGAATGAAATATAATGAAGGCCATAAACATTTTCAGTAAACTGAGTTTTGGTATTAAATGTATACAATTGATTCCAACATGCAGGACATGGATTCAGCACTTCTGATATAAGACGCAACAGGACTGTTACACAATGGATGTACTGGATGAACTTGGAAGTACCAATATAGACTATCGATTGGTTTAGCTGTGTCAGAAAGGTGTGGTATGACAGAGGTGGTGAAAATCAGAGCCAGTGATTGGCCGCATAGTATTGTGCAAACCACACCCTCCCCTCCCCCATTGGATATCAGCTGATTCCTCACGAAATAAACATTACGCATGTGATGACCAAATGCAAGGTGATACATGTGCCAATCGGTCAGACATTTCCAAGGATGCCAAGTTCTAACTTAAAACAACCATGCCAGATTTCATTCCTTCACTCAGAATAATTGGATCTAACTTTTACAAAACCTGCAGCTCATAATAGCCCCTGGATCTACAACAGATAAATGAAGGGACCTATTTTATTTGTGCTATGGCAAAATATCATGTAGAATGGGATTGTGTGGATAATATCAGATTCATGGAAGTTGAAGTCCTGCAGCATGGTCTACAAATATTATCAAAGGTCATAAAACTTTCTGCTCTGCACCAGTGTGGATCTTTACTTGCTTTTTTTTCCTTTCTTTTTTACAAAATTATCTCCCTTGACCAGGTAAGTGTCTAAAATGATTTAGCTTCTAGAAACAAAGACTTCATTTCCTGAGTAGAGGTAAAAACCGAACATATTTTGATTATTTTATTCAAATTTCAATTCCACTTAATGGTATATGTGCATGTATAAAATACATACAGAATGAACTGCATACAGAATAACACAAAGAACAGGTATATATGTATCTCATTACATTCTTAACCAAAGATCAATACCTGGGTAATATTACAACAATACCATGTTGTTATGATTGGCTCAACTTTAGCTGCTGAAGATATTTTTACTTTGAGGGCAATGGGCAATCATACTAAATTTATTTTCATAACTTCATTTATTTACACAATAAGCAACGTCGAGATTAGCAAGTGAAGTTTTACAACATAATATAATATACATTATGGGTCTCCTTCAGTTTAGTGTAGACATATATACCCTTGAATATATGTTACCATGATTCAGTCATAATATTGTTTGTATTATATTGATGTCGACAAGGAATAAACATAATTATACGATAGTATTATTAATTGTATGTTGCTTATGATTAACATTAACTTTTTATTCGCAGGAATCCAGCCATTTGTTCCATATGGGCAATATTCTCATCAGCCATCATCATTCAATATGAATGTGATACATGTTCATGGTAATTGATACATTATGGTGAAGGTGACCTGAAACACCAGCATACAAAATTATTCCGAACGCATTGGATCATGACATGATGCTGAGGCAGATCAGAACAGAGTGTCGGTAAAATCAGGTGTGTTTTTTGTAGAGGATTCTGTCAATGAGGATGCTACTGTACACATACAAAATATGAAGTGTTGATGTGTAGGGCCTATAGTACAAAATCACAAGCAAGTTGGTAAAACTAGGCACACAGGGTCTCATTTCTGCCGCTAACGTGTTGATTTGGGTGGGGGCGTCCTCTCGGGGGGAGGTGGGGGTGGGAAGGAGCTTAATGTCTCAAGCAGTATTCTAGGTTTTCCATCAATATACTCTATTCCATACCCCAATATTTCAAGCACGTGAAATCAGACAAAAATTATTTGCGGGGACTTCCACATCCCTACACCTGTAGCTGGACATACTAGTGGGGAACCCTCAGCCCCAGGTTAATTACCATTGGTGAAGTTAACGTCCAACAAATGCAAAACTGAGCTTGGCATCCGGCCCTATGTTATTCAGGGATGTATTCCCCTACGGACCCTGTTGCCTCGACGGAAGTCTTTGGACTCATCCAGCGCTTGTTTGTGAGTAGATACACTTAGGTGGAGACGATATGTCTCGTGCCAAAATTGTGATCAATTTCAGAGGTCAAAGGTCACTGTGGCCTAAAAATCAGGAAATCCATTTTTTACAAATTATGGCATCAGTTAAAATCATTAACTTTAATTGTCAAGGGTTGAATGGAGATCCGAAGAGACAGGATGTTTTTCATTATCTGAAAAATATGAACTATTCGATTTACTGTTTACAGGATGTACACTTTCCCGAACAGTTAATTAAAACGGTAGAAAAAGAATGAGGGTACAAATGCTATGTGAGTCCTTCAGCTAGTAACTCGCGTGGGGTTGCCATACTCTTTAATAATAACTTTGAATTTAAAGTAGAATGTGAGAAGTGTGACTCGAGTGGTAACCTTTTAGCTTTGTCACTTACAATACATGGTAATAATATCACTTTAATTAATCTATATGGGCCAAATAACGACTCCCCAACTTTCTATGCAGAGGAAGTTAATCAGACGATCGAAGATTTCAATAATCCACTTTTAATTATGTGTGGCGATTGGAATTTAGTCCAAAATCCAGAGATGGATTACTATAATTATAGTCATGTAAACAATCCCAGAGTTCGTCAGACTGTTCTGGAAATGGTAGAAGATTTAAATTTGGCTGATTTGACTTGACTTCAACATAGGACAGACAAAAAATTTACTTGGTTTCGAAAAATACACAAGCATGCAGCTATAGACTGGACTATTTTATGGTTTCAAGTGAACTTAAGGGCTTTGTTGACAAATCTCCAATGATGCCTGGCTATAGATCGGACCATTCAATAATATCTTTGGAATTTAACTTCACCGAAACTATGAGGGGGAAGGGTTTTTGGAAATTCAGTAACAATCTCTTAAAGGATCCAGATTATGTTAAACAAGTCAAGTCTACTATATCTCAGTTACTTACTCAATATTCTGATGAACCAAATGTA